>CP045894.1:6394055-6448814 GCA_013387185.1 Caligus rogercresseyi
TTACCAGCAAGGAATCGAAAAAGGAATTTTTGCGAACAATGATTTTAAAATATATTTTTGTATATTTGTGGCATACAACTAAAATAAACCAGAATGAACTCCGTTTTTAGGATAAACATTGTAATCCCAATTCATATTTGTAACGACTTGATTAGATATTCGCATAGGGTCATATTATGTACGATACAAATTGATTTAAACAGTTCCCCTTAGTTCGTCAGATGTTGACTGATCTTTTTAGACACATAGGTATTGGATTAGCTAGTATCAGTTGTCGTGACGTAAAATAACTTTTATCTGCATACTTCAATATGTCATGGATCAATGATTATTCGTATTTACTCTATATCTGAATGCTACAAGGGGGAAAATTTATTCGTGTTTTGTTGTGTAAGTTGACGGTCCGCTTGTCCTTTTTAATAATTGCATTTAAAAATATATATCTAGGGAGTAATATCATATATATATTTTGTTGTACTGGCACAAACTTAACCAAAAAACTTATCTCTGTTGTACTCATGATCAACACATGAATCACATTCATTAAGAAGCGCGGAGTCGTGTATCGAATTGGTCATTATTATTGGTATCATTATTTTAGTTGCTTTAGTTTTGGAGAATGCATTTGTCTGACTCTACACTATCTATTATCTAAATCTCATCAAATTATGAAAGTTAAAAAATCACCTTTTTAAACTACTTGAAGCAGAACTGACGACAAATGACGACAAGTAATTATATTTGAACGTGCAAATCTATTGGCAAAATGAGTTATTAACAAAGTAACAGATACCCCTTGATTGTTAACAAACTTATCTTCTAATGGGGATAGTACACTTCAGTTAATTAATAATATTTATCAAGGACTGGCTAGTTAAATATTTAATAAAAGTATGTATATTTAATTACTACTTTTTCTTTTATGAAAAGTAATTTTCTTGGACAAACAATAATTTTAAGTACATTTTTAAATAAAAATACGAACAAACAGGAGATTTTTACTAACGAAAAAAAACTATACTTTAATTCAAATATTGAGTGCTTCATTCCATTATTTAGATCAGTGCTTCCCAAACATTTTGACATCACGTACCCCTTGGAGCATTTCATCTCCATCCGCGTTACCCCCCCCCCCCCCCCCAAAAAAAAAAAAAAAACAACAACAAAAAACAACAACATTCAACTGTTAGGGATCAGAGTTTTATTAACTTGCTTGCAGATACTAAATACATCTGCATGATAAACGGACATAACATAACAAACAACACATAACAGCAAACAAGAACTAAGGCTGAACGAATATAGCCAAAACTGTGGAGCTCTGCATTGAGTTTAAGTGGGTGCGTGACGGGAGCTAGTTCTTGTGACTGAACTCTAATGTGATGGGTGTGCTTGAGAGGACGCACATAGCCCCTGTATGTCTGGTCGAATCGGAGAGAGTTTCAGCCTTAAATCGTCCTCCACACATAGCCTGTGCCTGTATTTAGTTTTCAGGCTGGTCAGACTTGAAAATGCTCTCTCACATAAATATGTAGTGGCGAATGGGATTAATTTCTTGACAGCGCGTGTTGCCAGTTCAGGGTACTCGGTGAGCAACCCTATCCAGAAATGTATGAGAGGCTTGTGGTTGAAATCAACTTTCAAGGATCCTGTTGTTGCAATGTCAATCAGGTTCTCTTGTTAAGATACTGAGAGGGCAGCAGGGGCAGTAGTAGTAAATGGATGTCGAATCCAGCTGTCCGACTCGTCGTCACTGTCGGGGAAGTATCTGTGCAACTCAGCAGCGAGCTCTCCGAGATGCGCTACGATGTCGCACTTGGTGCCGTCTGTCAGACTAAGGTCATTTTCACAAAGAAACTCGTTCAACAAAGGAAAGGAAACTATATTGTTCTTGCCCACGCAGTCAATCCATAGTCTAAGTTTTTGAATCATTGCCTCGATTTTTTCTCGCACAATGAAGATTTTTGCGGAGAGATCCTGTAATCTGAGATTGAGTTCATTCAAACGAGAAAAAATGTCACACAGATAAGCTAAACGTGAAAGAAACTCTTCATCATGCAAACTGTCAGACAGGTGAAATGAATGGTCAACAAAAAATATTTTCAGTTCATCTTTCAATGCAAAAACGCGTGTCAAAACTTTCCCCCTTGACAGCCAGCGCACCTCAGTGTGCAGTAACAGTGATGTGTGGTCGCTGCCCATTTCATTGCAGAGTGCAGTAAATATGCGTTTATTTAGAGGCCTCGCTTTTACAAAGTTAACCATTTTTACAGTTTTGTCCAAAACTGTCTTCAAGTCCGCCGGCATGCCCTTAGCAGCCAAAGCCTCTCACTTGGACACGCGTGACCACACCACTGTGCCTCCCTGTCATGGCCCTTGCGCCATCTGTGCAGATGCCCACACATTTAGTCCAAACAAGTCCATTCGATATCACAAACGTATCCAGCATATAGAAAATGTATTTCCCTGTTGTTCTTTTTTCGAGTGGTTTGCAGAACAGCATATCCTCATTGACTGAGCCTTCATGGATATAACGGACGTAAACTAGGAGCTGCGCCAGGCCGGCCACGTCCGTTGACTCATCAAGCTGTAGTTAATAAAATTCACTGGCTCGTACGCGAAGCAGTAAGTGTTAGAAAACGTTCCCAGCCATGGCACTAATGCGCCGAGAAACGGTGTTGTCTGATGCCTGTATGGTCTGTATGACACTTTTTGCCTTTCCCCCAACATTACTCCAACCGCGTCTGCGGCAGAAGGAAGGAAAAACTCCTCCATAATAGTGTGGGGCTTGCCAGTCTGGGCTATTCGGTAGCTCACCATATAAGACGCCTCTAACGCCTTCTTATTCATTGTGTCTGGTTTTGTTATGGTGCTTTTAGTGGTAGAAAGTCCACGTAATTCCCTTTCAAAATACTCCCGTGGTTTATTTTTTAAGTGGGTATGATTCGTCTCCAAATGTCTGCGCAAGAGTGACGGTTTCATTGAGTTGTGCGATAACACCTTTGCACATACAACGAACTGTGGCTGAATAGACGAGCCAGTACCAATACAAGTGAAACCCAGCGCAATGTATTTGTCATCATATTTTCGTCTTTTTACCATTGTCGGCATTTCTACACCCATGTGCTTACTCGAGGAAGGGGCTCATCATCACCGCCACGGTCAGAGGCACTAGCCATGCTGGTAGCACAAGTCTCCTCCGGAGACAAGTCTGGATTTATGTCTCCGATATCCTCGGTAGTTGGCGTAGGAGCCGGTGGTGTCTCTGTGGAGCCCCCCTCCACTTTATGTTTATGTTTCACTCTTTTCAGCCATTTGTCCATGTTTGTGTTATTTCTTTTTTAGCAGGAAAGTTTCATTGCCATCACAGCAACTTGTAACTAAACAGACTGAAGTTTCTTGTTAGCCTACTTAGCAACTTTTCAGAATCCTGTAACCTTGGTGTGCTTGCGTAGTAAAGCGCTGGAACCGCTATAGGCAGGCTGTTTGTCTGTTGTTGTAGGCGTACGTTTTCTACATTCGCTTTTTTTTTCTTCCCCTAACTTTATGCGTAGTAAAGTGCTGGGACTGATTGGTAGGTTTTTTCTTGTATAGCGTTGACACTATCCTTTGCCATTTTTTTTCCCCTGCTTTTTTTTTCTCAAAATCTTTCTGCGTACCCCCTTTCATGACGTTGCGTACCCCTAGGGGTACGCGAACCATAGTTTGGGAAACGCTGATTTAGATAAATGTTTAAATTATTATCGAAATATTTTTCTAATAAGCTGTTCAGTAAATATTTTTTTGTGTTTTTTCATATCTGTACTTCATATTTGAAGTAGTTGGGTATTACATTACATAAAAATAAATTGTAGTCTAAAATCATAAATTCATAAAAATAACATAATTTTACAATTCTAAAATCAAATAAATTACTTTTACTTAAAAATAGATTGCAAAACAATAAAAAGAGTAGTTAGTTTTCTATATCATTAAATATTTAGAAATACAAGGATCACCACTGGCTCAAGTAAGTGATTTATAGCTAAATTTATAGATAAATAGTTTGGATGTATTAATTTTAACTTCTATAGTGCACATTTAATTTTTTAAATAGGTAGATGTATTGAAAATTTATAAGAGCAAAATCATAATATAAAGGATATAATCACAAGACGATCAGTCGATACATTCCTCTTTTTGTATGTTTGCTGCAGAAATTAGTCGGATACATCATTGTTGATTGTTTACAAACAAAGATTTATACCACCAATAAATACTAAAACAACAAGGAAAAGAAGGCTCGCAAGGAAAATACGATGAGGGATCTAAATAGGAAAAAGGAGAATACGCGTACATTTTCCCCTTTCCTTATTTATTTCATAATAAATTATGATTTTGAGAACAAAAATATATTTTTTACTATTTACAAATTTTATGGACATACATTAAATAAACATAGATACATTTAAGACATTCTGCAAAATTATAACAACATACACACATTTTGTTTATTCTCTTTTAAGTTTTTTCAATCTCTTAGAATTATTTGTCATATTTTGACTGTTTTTCTTTTGTTTTTGTGAATTTGATCATTGATTTCCAAAACATAATTTTTGGACATACAATTAAAAATTTAGCAGCGATTTGTGGAATAAATTTTTCTAATGAATGGTCTCCTTCGTATGCTGCTAAAATAATTTCCAAACCGTGAGTATCATTTTCCAAAAGTTTAATAACGAAAGAACAAAAAAATTTTTTGAAGAAGGGGAAGAAATCAACTCTTTGAAGATACATTTTGAATTTCTGAAAAAAATGAATAAACAAAGGAACACGTTAAAAAACAACATCAGAAAGACGAGTTAGCCCACCTCGATTAATTTGATCTAAATGTTTACTTTCATCATCAATATTTTCTAAGGAGAATAATTTTACATCGAATTTTTTATCTAAAGCTGTCAATAAATTATGGCAAGAATGAGAGGCTAGAGTTTTTCATAAGGAATACGCGATATAACCAGAACCAAAGTAAACTATAGATACGTCATTAATATATAAATGAATCTTTAAAAGTAAATGTTTTAAATTGGAAAATCACTTAATTCAATGTTGGTCCCACATCTTCTCTTATAGAGTCCAAACCGAGCTACAATACAATCTGAATTGGTGTGGCCAAGAAGAACGTAATTGACATGAGTTTCTTCGAGCAAATCTTCAGCCAATTCGCATAAGCCTTTTGAAGTTTGTTTAGCTGCTAAAAAAATGTCACGAGTAAGACTTGAGGCTTTATCTCCCGCTGCCTCCCATTCATTCAGCCATGATGTATAGTCTCGCAAATATTCTAATTGGGAGGAATTAAAAGTAATGGCTCTTTTCCAAGGGTTTCTTTTATGAAAGCCTATTTGTGGAGAACGGGTATTAATTATCATCCACCACGTCCATATTACCTCCCAAAAATTTGCTGTAACCATCCAATCTTTTTTGTCTTCTTCACTCCCATAGTGACGTAAAGCGGCAATGGTAGACTCGTGAAATAGACTGTTCGTCAGCTTAACGTTCATTTTTTCTAATGCACGAGGGTACAATACTCGTTCTGTGAGCTTATGAGCTATTTTCAATGGTTGCCCTAATTCAAGATTGTATAGATTTACAATATGTGCCATATTTCCTTCTATTTTTTGGCCTCTGAAATTTGGACAGTAAGGCGACGTATTGTAGGTAATGTGAGAACTTCTTTACGTAGATCTCTATATAAACTCGTTGAGAAACCTTTCTAGGACATAGATAAGGCGTACAAGGCAGGACTGTATCTCCGTTGTTGTGGACATTTAAACAACAAGGATAATTGTCCAATCCAAAAGTTTAATTTCTTTTCTTTTGCTTCGTCCAAATTGGGCAAGATATTTGTCAAATGATTTAAAGCTGTGTTTAATTCATTTTCCAAGCTAATTAGTTGATGGGTCGAAGAATTTGATGTCAATGAATTTAAGAAGGCCAAAATATTAAGAAGGGTGTCACATTTTGTAATATGATTGTTCTTGGTGATATGTTCGAGATGATTAAAAGATAGATCTCTATCTTTCACCCTGAAAAATACAACATAGCAGGGAATAAAGTCATCGTAGTTGTTTGAATCAGTATTAATAAGAAAATACTGAGGAATAGTCAAGTTTTGATATGTGAAAAACAATATATAAATAAAGAAGGTTAAGGAATGAAGTTTATGGATTGTCATTTCTTCATTAATTTTTAGACTGAAGTCCATTGACGGTACTCCATGACTAAAGTTCATCTTGAAGAACACCAGCTCTTTATCTTTTTCATCATAATGTTCTTGAACGCCGCGCGGAAGGCAAGTCCTATCCATTTTAATTTGAAGCTCTTCGAGTGTTAAAAATGAGTTGGCCCCTCTTCAAAAGCCTTAATCTTTTTTTAAATTCGATCGTTTTCATTAAGGAGTCGTGAGGAGGAGGTTGAGGTGGAGGAACACTTTGGAGGAGGCTTTTTTGAATAGTAGTGAGGAAGATTTGGAAAATTGGAAGGGTCGGCATCTTTTTTTAATATCTTAAGACAAAGAGTTTTTCAAGATCTGTCTGAACGTGATGGATTAGAGTCAGTAGACTCTGGCTAATAATCGGAGGGTATGAAATGTACGTCACACAAAGCAGAATGTCTTGAAGGTATCTAATTTTTTCGCGGAACAGCCTTTGTTCAGAGTTGGCGTAGGGACTCATCCTTGGGGAACAAATGAAACCGTCTCTTTTTCCCCTCATTACCCTTTGGTTTGTAGCCACTCTTGCAACCCGGAGCAACACAAACCTTCCCCATTGTCGTCTAGTTTGAAGATAAATAGGTAGTTCTAAAACGATTCCTCTACACACTTCCACTACTTCATTTACGCGGCAAATAAATAAATTAGTCGATCCCACTTTGTATTTGCGTTTTGAAAGGTTGCGCGACTTTACACTTCCTGATTGTTTTAGTATTCATTGATACGACGCTCGATCCAGTTAATATGTTTAGTGCTTCCCTCATCCTCCACCTGCGTTAGAACGGCTTCCCGTCCTCTTGAGATCGGATGATACGACATTCTCTTTACAATTCTATGACGGTCGACATTTTACATCACAATTTTTAATCTCTAAGAATCCTTTACGCTTTTTAGTCCTTTTAAAAATCGTGATAAATTATACAATGGTACTCTTCATGCTTTTGTCGATTGTTCCATGCTAATTATTTTCAGGCCGTTTTTAAAGATCAATTTATTTTTGTTTTTAATTTTAGGGTAAACTTTGTGAAAGCTTGTATACTCTTCAGTTCTTTTACACACTTAAACATGTAACTCTCCAGGACGAAAATATATTTTATAAACTATTAGGAACTTCTAATCTTATATACGACAAAAATTGACCAATGGTAAGTGTGTGGATGGCACTAACTTAAGAGCAATAATGATATCCGCTGCAGCGAGATATTGTGCCCTGGAAATCGAGATCCCCGATGTCCATGATGATTCCTGGACATATTCCTTGGTAAAGGCTCAGCGTTCGGTGGTTTGGATTTCAATTTCGTGAGCTTTAAAAGACTTAAAGGACCTGTAGGCCCTCTACCAGCCACCGATCTTCATAAAGCGTTACTCAGCCTGGCTAGACATGAGGAAGACAAATATTATAAGGATCCATACCTGAGGCTCAAAAGTGGAATGAGGCCCTTAAAGGTGATGGCTTAGAATCGTTGAACTTGAGATATATATATATATTCTTTGTACTATACGTACTCGATTTATCTGTTTATGATGTATATATTAATGGCAAACAACAACAAGGTACAACTTGATAGGTCGTGAATCGATTCTACGTTAACGCTTTCATTTATATTTGAAAATCAAGTTAAAACTGTTTTAAAACACCAAAACATATACATTTTATAGAGTTTGACTGAGTCAAAAGTATATAGCAAATTATATTTTTGAATAAAATTAATACCAAACAAAGAAACAACAAAACTTTTTATCTATCTAATAGAACAAAAACAGCAAAAAACGGCAAATTCAACTCATTCAAAATATTTTGTATTGAGACAAATATGTTTTATAAGCTAAGAATTTTTTTGAATAGGACATAAAATTCAAAGACAATCCATGGAAGTTTTGTTTAATTAGCTTAACTCTGAACAAAGTAAAATAAATAGAATACCACTGCAAAGAAACTTGACGAATTCTGATGATTATTATTTTTTGATATTTTTCTACTTAGTTCATATTCTACATTTCGAAGAACACTATATAAAAAATAAAAATCAATCAATATTTAAAATATTGTCATAGAGTACAGTTGAATATGCATGTGTATTTTTTCGCCATTTTGAGAAAAAAAATATCGAATATAGTAATAATATTTGAATTTACCTAGTCGACTCTTTCATTATCTCACATACATCAGATCCTTCTTACTTATTGATTTCGTAACTCATATTCAACTACACAAAAACGTAACAATACTAACCAAGTCAGAAAAACAAACAAATATTGAATGCAGAAAAATTACATTTATTTTTCACTGAAATAATATCACACAAAATAAAATTGAATTACTGCTCGGCGATCCAGTCAAGGAACTTGGTAACTTTTCCGTAGACACCAGGGTATCTAGTAGGGCCACATACACTTCTCCAGGAGACGATTCCGACGAGTGTGTTTCCTTGGAAAAGTGGGCCACCGGTGTCTAAATGGCAGGGGCCCTCTAGGAAATCAGAGGCGCAGATCATGGTCTCATCGATCATTCCGGGGTAATAATCCTCGCAGTACACGTCAGAAACAAGCAGGAGAGAGACGGAACGGAGCAGCTCATCGGAATAGAATCCTCCCTCCCACTGGGTGCCCCAACCAGAGACAACGACGTCTTCGTTGAATTCCTCGTCCTTCTTGGGGAGAGAGACGGCCTGGACCTTGTCGTTCAACTCCAAAGAGCTCTTCAGCTTCAAGAGGCAGACATCGTAGTTGGTTCCACTTGATCCATAGAGTTCGTGGTAGATGATCTTGTCGACATTGACGGCTTGCTCATCACCGCTCTTGACAAAGAGGTCGTGTTCACCAGCAACAACTTGAACGTCATTGGGTTTGAAGTTGGCGCAGCACTGGGCAGCGGTGATGACAGTGTCCTTGTCCATAACGGAGCCACCACAGAAGTGGAAGTTGCCCTTCCTGTTCTGTAAGGAGACCTGGAAGGGGATGCTGTTGGGCTCCACAACTTCTCCACCAACAATTCTGCCAATGTGTCTTTGGGATGGAACCGCGCTGACAGCAGCGGCCAGGAGAAGGACTGCAGAAACGGTCTTCATCATGTTGATAGCTAAGGACAAATGTCACTGCTGAAGTTTCTTTAGAGAATCCAGTATTTATACCTTTTTTTATCTCTAATCAAAGTTTTTTTCAATCTGATTATCTTCTAGTTAACAAAGTTTAGCACTTACAATTTTTTGACGGATAAATATGTACCATGCAAATTGCATGCATGCATGCATATATATATATATATATATATATATAATATATATATATATATATATTAGGGTTGTTCTTATTTTTCAAATGTTTGAAATGTTAGCAACATTGTGGATTTTCTGTTTCATGGTGATAAAAGAAGACGACATACAAAGTTTGAACAAAATCGGTCAACTTTACGAGGTCGCGCAACGAGGTCAAAGTTTTAAAAATTTAGTAAAATATATTTTTCCGCAAATTTCTTCAAAATGGTGGACGTTACAGACTTCAATAATAATTATTAACTTAAAGGAACTCTTATTTACTACCAGATTTATGTTTGATGTTTTTTAATAAAACAAAGTTTTCAGTAAAAACAAAGCAAGAAGGGAGTGTGTAATGTTAGCATATTTCATAGCTTTTTTGTATCAATTAACTTCACTCACCTGTAGAAGATGATTGGTTCGCTTCAGAGTAAAATAGTACTTTTAAGCTTAGTAACCTTTAGATGATAAATCCACAAATGACCTTGGTTGCATTCTATCCATTCAGAATTCAGTACAATCTGAGTTTACATCATATGATTCAGAGCCTGTATTGACCTATAAGAAATCGATTATGAAAAAAAATAATAATAATATGTTACTTAGATTTGCGTCAAGGTATCCTCTCAAAATTTTACTTTGTCTCTGACGCATACATAACCCATTATATGCGTCATTTTGTACGCGAGATAGGCTTTTTTAATGTACATATAACTCTCTACTTATTAAATTGACATGATTTAGTATACCAAAATATTAAAGCTGGTTAACCAAGCTTTCATTTGATATATTTGGTGTTCTAAAAATCGCTATACTTTAAGATATATGCAAATACGTACTCTCCCCCAAAAATTGATCTTTTGATATGAGAATATACGATTACCATATGGTAACGGCTGTTAGTGTTACCTGGATAGAAAGAGAAAGAGAAGGAAGGGAGTATTTTGCCTCACTTCTCTCCCTTCTTTTTTTCTTTCTTTTTTGTATTAAAAACATCAAACAGACGTCTGGTAGTAAATTGGAGTTCCTTTAAATTAATAATTATTATTGAAGTCTGTTACGTCCACCATTTTGAAGAAATTTGCGGAAAACTATATTTTTACTAAATTTTTAAAACTTTGACCTCGTTGCGCGACCTCGTAATGTTGACCGATTTTGTTCAAAATATGTATGTCGTCTTCTTTTATCACCATGAAACAGAAAATCCACAATGTTGCTAACATTTCAAACATTTGAAAAATAAGAACATATATATATATATATATATATATATATAGGGATGCAAGTTATCGATTATAGATTGATCATATTTATTCCATTTAGTCGACCATTAATCGATAACAGCGCCATTATTAAGGGACAGGTTTATGTTTTGCAATCGGGTTAGGAAGGGGCATATTTATTATATTGAAAATCAAAACTTTGAAAAAATAACGTCATTGGGTTATAATTCTTTGAGGAGTTATGTTCCTTGTCTTTAGGAAGGGGCCCTCCTACCATCACCTCCTCCATTTTGAACACTTGTTCCTCTCAGTGGATTTTGCTAATGAACCTCTTAGTTCAATATTTCTATGAAAGAAGTACCATGATATCTTGATGAACTCCATGGTCAAAAATGGCCCACTAAAATCATGGACGTCGAAATAAATCAACTATTTAGTAGTAAGTTTAAATATTCTCAATTCTTCTTTTGAATAGACATCATAGGAAGGGGTTGATGTTCAAGGCTCCTTCACCGAGACATGAAGATCTTCAAGTCATTTTGGATTGTCATGGAGTTCATCAAGATATCATGGTACTTCTTTCATAGAAATACAAAAGGCGTTCCACTCTTTAGAGCATTCCTTTCTATTACATCAAATGCAAAACATGGGGTTCCCAGTCTTCGGTTAGAGCCGTCCAAAACATTTTATCCGAAGCCGAGTCGGCAATAGATATTCCAGGAAAACCTATTTTAAAATTGGAACGAGGCGCTCGTCAAGGAGACCCATAAGTCCGCTCCTCTTCTCCATTACCGTACGTCCTCTTCAAAAACGAATGGATAAGTTCTTCCAGGGGTATAAAATAGGCGGTGAAAGAATCACGAATATCTTTTTTGCAGATGATTGCACGGTGGTACTTGGCAAGGGCGACATCAAGCGGGAGCACGAACTCCTCAAAGAATACAGAAAGCCTCAAAAAGTATTCCTCCGTTAAAAGAAGTCTTCATTGTGCGGAATCTCGTCCTGAAGGAAGACATGAGGAGAACTCATCCACCGTTCGACCTTACCCACAAAATGAAGACGCCGGAGTCGATTTACAAAATAAACATAAATATATAATGACGTCAATCTTCGATCCTCTACTAACTTCGAAACAAGCGTATCTAAAATACAGAATGTCCTTTGGACTCTATTATGTGGGCGTGGGAGAAATATGCGAGATATGTAGTGAGAAGAAGAAGAAAACATTATCCCATATCTTCAGAGACTGCTCTCGGCTTAACAGGATTTGGGATTTGATGGACGAGGTTTTTGAGGAGGTCCTGAAAAGAAAAAGTTCCGCGGAGGAAAAATTATATGGGATGCTCCCCGAATCTAATATCCATAGAATTGCCTCCAAGTGCGTTGCAAAAAAACTTCAGACTATGATCGCCATTACAAGATTCAATCTATGGCAATCGCTGCACTTAATGAATTTAAATTTTTAGACATCATTTAAAATTGTTTTATTGTTACACAACGTGGATGCATATATGTGTGTGTTTTGTTATTATTACTATTATCGAACTTAACTATTTAATTAATTGTTTGATATTATTTTATATTTTAATTGATAAAAAGTCTGCTACATTTTACAATTAGTTTTAATTTACATTTTATATGCCTGTTATTATATATGTGTATGCTCTCATGAAATAAAAGATTGTGACGTGTAAAAAACCATGGCTAGGATCGTCAATGATACTCTCAGAATGATTGGTCCTCAGTTTGATGCAAGCTTGGCAAAAATTATCGTGACTGATGCAGTTGAATATATGAGGAAGAATTTACGAGACCTTAAGGTATTTTATCCGTCTCTAATGCATGTGACATTGTTTTTATTTGCTTCATCGTGAGGCGGATAGGGTCAAATACCATTTTGCAGACGTAAACAGTCTCATTTCCTTGGTAAAAAGTATTCCTCAACGCCCCATCTCGACTAGCAAAATTCAGAAAATGTTGCCTTGGCCTAGAGCTCCTCCTTGATCCAATTATGACCAATAGGGAACCTGGATCCGGGCAGCTGTTTGATATGGTCAGAATTTCGAGCAAGTCAAAGTAGTCGTGGATATGTTTGAACCTGGTGATGCCAAATGTATATCCGTAGTCGGTGGATTTTTAAAATGAAAATAATCCTAGTTGACTTAACTTTTTTTGCAAGTCATTTATCGTTTCTGCCAGATTCAATTACCAGCCTGGAGATCGCTGGAATTACACTTGAAGATGGACTCAGAATCTTTGAAGATGCTGGGAGAAGGATCCGCAAGATTCTAGGTGACGCCGAAGAGGTTTTTAATACTAAGTTGGATTACGTTGTAAAGAAAAATCCTCCCCTGCCAGCATTGAGACAGGTACGAGATGTGGTGCTAGGTAAACTTAGAGCTGTTCTTCCAGATGGGATGTGCCCAATGGAAAGAGCTAATCTAAAATACTGTCCCAATACCTCGGTAGATATGGAGACATCTTTTTAGCGGTTGAAAATGTTTTATCCGACCGTCGCCAAAACCTCATCAAGAAAAAATTGGCAGAGATAATTGTGTATCACTGTTTTTATGAAATAATAAATTCACATTAAATCAAATTTGGAGTCTATATAATTAACATTGTTTTGCTCATTTGGTTAACATAAAAAAAACATTTTTTATCATTTTTTGCTCATTTGGGTGACATTAAATAAACATTAAACTACATATCACACATAATTTCAGCTCCCTGGCTTGCCTCTCTTACAAAAAGTACGAAGAAGAGTGGTAAGTCTTTGCAAACAAATATAATTCATAATTCGATAAAGAAGAATATTTTTCTCTGTGCAAATAAAACCTAAATATAAATGCTCAGACAAAAATGAAACTTCAGCAGTGACATTTGTCCTTAGCTATCAACATGATGAAGACCGTTTCTGCAGTCCTTCTCCTGGCCGCTGCTGTCAGCGCGGTTCCATCCCAAAGACACATTGGCAGAATTGTTGGTGGAGAAGTAGTGGAGCCCAACAGCATCCCCTTCCAGGTCTCCTTACAGAACAGGAAGGGCAACTTCCACTTCTGTGGTGGCTCTGTTATGGACAAGGACACTGTCATCACCGCTGCCCAGTGCTGCGCCAACTTCAAACCCAATGACGTTCAAGTTGTTGCTGGTGAACACGACCTCTTTGTCAAGAGCGGTGATGAGCAAGCCGTCAATGTCGACAAGATCATCTACCACGAACTCTATGGATCAAGTGGAACCAACTACGATGTCTGCCTCTTGAAGCTGAAGAGCTCTTTGGAGTTGAACGACAAGGTCCAGGCCGTCTCTCTCCCCAAGAAGGACGAGGAATTCAACGAAGACGTCGTTGTCTCTGGTTGGGGCACCCAGTGGGAGGGAGGATTCTATTCCGATGAGCTGCTCCGTTCCGTCTCTCTCCTGCTTGTTTCTGACGTGTACTGCGAGGATTATTACCCCGGAATGATCGATGAGACCATGATCTGCGCCTCTGATTTCCTAGAGGGCCCCTGCCATTTAGACACCGGTGGCCCACTTTTCCAAGGAAACACACTCGTCGGAATCGTCTCCTGGAGAAGTGTCTGTGGCCCTACTAGATACCCTGGTGTCTACGGAAAAGTTACCAAGTTCCTTGACTGGATCGCCGAGCAGTAATTCAATTTTATTTTGTGTGATATTATTTCAGTGAAAAATAAATGTAATTTTTCTGCATTCAATATTTGTTTGTTTTTCTGACTTGGTTAGTATTGTTACGTTTTTGTGTAGTTGAATATGAGTTACGAAATCAATAAGTAAGAAGGATCTGATGTATGTGAGATAATGAAAGAGTCGACTAGGTAAATTCAAATATTATTACTATATTCGATATTTTTTTTCTCAAAATGGCGAAAAAATACACATGCATATTCAACTGTACTCTATGACATTATTTTAAATATTGATTGATTTTATTTTTTATATAGTGTTCTTCGAAATGTAGAATATGAACTAAGTAGAAAAATATCAAAAAATAATAATCATCAGAATTCGTCAAGTTTCTTTGCAGTGGTATTCTATTTATTTTACTTTGTTCAGAGTTTTTTTTTTATAGTTAAAAGGTTTATTACTGTATACCGTATACATACATATTACATATAATATTACAAAGACATAATATAATTGTACAATAAATGCATAAGATAAAGAGCGCGACCACACAAAGGGGTATATGCGCTACAACAGTAATGTGGAGTTCCTTCTTAAATATTCAAGCAACTGATATATAAATATAAAATATATAGATAAAATGAACTTATAAGCTGATGAATTATTATAACTTTTTGTTTTTCTTCTTTAGATCATCAGCAACCCTGTTGAAAAACATATCTATTGTAGATTGTTTCCTTGGCTTGGATTTTTCTTATGGTGTTTAGTTTTTAAATAATCTTCTACATCGTCTGTAAATTGATTTGAAGGATATTCCCCGGAGCCAACTGGCACTTGAGTAGCTCCTTGGAAATTTCTTGTTGTTTGCCCAATTCATCTGTGGCGCAGTCCTCAGTAGTATCTCCACTAAACTTGGTCACTTGCTGGGTCTTCGGTTGAATGACGTTGACAATCTCGACGTTTTTAGTTGAGGGTTTTTTGTAGTTTATTTTACCCACTGTTTCCTCGTGGTTCGGGTCTTTTACAGACATGTCTTCCTCATGTTCTTCTTCCGCTTTCTGGATAGTCGGTGCTTTCCGAGGGTCTTGAAAGCGAATTTTACCAGCGGAAGCAATACTTATTATAAAGTTTATTGATTTTAGGCTTTCAAATGCCTCTTTGTTAACTTTAATATAAAGCACTTTTCCGAGCTGTGTGATGTCAGATTTGATGACATCAACTTTGCCTCGGATCTGATTAACATTGCATTGATATGCAATGACCTTGGCGAGTATTTCATCAACCATGTCCCCTGTGACTCCTCTTATGAAGCCAGTAAGGGTCTTACAATTTTTTCCTCTCTAATTTTCTCCAGTTCTTCCCATGAGACTGGCAAGAGAGGTGTCTTTTCCGAAATAACTTTTCGGACGTGCTGGCTTGAGGTTTTGTCACTTACATAAATCACTGCTTGTTGATTTGTATAGCGACGGCCTTCGTAGCAGGGCACGAATTGCCCAGCTGTCCCGCTCAATCGACCAACATAGTCGGTGTCAAGTACTTTTATTGTTTTGTTCCAGTCGATCATGGAAATATGGTCACCATTTTTCCTGACGATGACAATCTCTGTGGCTTCTTTAGCAATTTCTGCATAAAGAAACCTTTTTTTCGGTTTTGTATTAGGAGCTTCTGATTGCAAAGCCTCCTGCTTTTGCTGTCTTTTAGAAGGAGGGTTTCATTCGAATTGCCTTCCCTCTGTCTTTTCATATTATTGTGTTTACTAGTGATATGGGGTTGAACACTAGTTTTATTTTTGTCTTCAGGTCCTTTTGATGTATTATTTTTAGGATGGGCTCGTAACCTCTTGTAATTCACCGTTGTCCATTTCAGGTCACCGGCATTTTCTTTATTTTCAGGCAAGAGCAAAGCTTGCTTGTTTGAAGTCCTTGAATTTCTTTCCTCAATCATCTTCACGTAAAAGAAGGCTTCAATTAATGAAATAAATCGAGGTTGGGCGAATATAAATAATGTAATATTCCGCTTGATTTTATGATGAAATGTTCATCTCAAGGAGAATAATTATAGATGACGTATCCTTAACTGGAGGGCCAAAAAGAGCTTTCAATCGACGGAAGTCCAGGATTGGAGCAGCTGAAGACAAGCTTTGACCTTAAGAAGGACGTTGGTAACATTCACAACACTTTTTAGTGCCATAAAAGGCCAGAAATCACTTGTAACTTCTAGAAAATATTATTTTCTAGGAGGGCGTGAATGACGTGTTATCACCTTGAAAGTTAGGAAGGAACTCCCTTTGTTCAGAGTTAAGCTAATTAACAAAACTTCCATGGATTGTCTTTGAATTTATGTCCTATTCAAAAAAAAATTATTAGCTTATAAACATTTTGTCTCATTAGAAAATATTTTGAATGAGTTAATTTGCCGTTCTTTGCCGTTTTTGTTCTAATTAGATAGATAAAAAGTTTTTTTTTTTTTTTTTTTTTTTTTTTACAAATCTTTATTTCAATGAAGTTATTGTGTATTAAAATACATAAATAGACATTTTAGTCTAAACTTAAAACTTCAAAAAAAGATTAACAAACATAAAATCAAATTAATAACTTAACATAGAATGCATAACAATAAAAGAAATATCTTAACATAGAATGGAACACAATAAAAGAAATATCTATAAAAAAACATTAATAAAATTTCAATAGTTTTTTTATTATTTTCAAAAGACTCTTCGACTTTGATGGGAAATATTTTATTTCTTTCGCGGCGACACTCCAAGAGTCTTCCGCAACTGACGGTATCCGTAGCGAAAGTGCTCCATATCTCGCCGCCGCTGAGAGCATTATGGCTCTGAGTTCCTCGGATCGGATGTATTCGTTGGTGGTCAACCTCTTTGCAATAAGAGCCTTAGCATTTATGATCGTATAAGTAATCGCTTTTGAAGCATCTGATCGATTTTTTTGCTTTTTTGGAAAACCAAACAATAAAATACCTTTCAAAATGTTATTGGGGGAGTTGTTCAACCCCTTAACATTAAGAGCTAGAAAGGTTTTCAAAATTGATATCGCAGGACAATCTGCAAAGGCATGTAACGTGTTGACATATAATTTGCCACAGTCCTTGCAATGATTTTTAAAAATGATGCAATTGGAGGAAATCTGTAACTGGGCCGTAAATTTTTTCCCATCGTGAATCCCTGACGTGGAACACCGAATTATTTTCCTCCAATCATCGGGAAGTTCCAGCAATTCCATGTAGAAGTTTAGTATGTTGTTGACATCTTCTTTGAGATTAGGAGGCATCATCTTGAGATGCCAGGGACATGGCATCCTATGCATTTTAGCAGCTCTTTGAAGAGGGTACTTGAATCTTCCATCTTTACTAAATTCGAAGTTTGTTGTGGAATTCAAATCAAAAGAGCCATGATCCAATGCTAACTCCTCGAGTAAAGGTGGGGTGCCCAAATTTCTGAAGAAGAATGGCTTGCATGCGTTTTGATGAATCACATCCACTATACTTTCCCCACTATACACTGGACTAAACTTCCATATTATACGTTGGGCCGCTGCCCATATTTTTGATAAAACTTCTGTTGTCTTATTCGTTAAAATAGTTCCAAATAAAAGCCTTAAATAAAGATTATTTTTTGTGATAGGTCTTCTCCATTCCGCTTCTGGATTTTTGGTTAAATCGATAAAAACTTTCAAATAAATTTTTGGAATAATAATGGATAAAAGAGTTAATCCTCCACCTATCATAGACTTTGGTCTCTTTAATGCAGGGAGATATCTCTTATGAAAAAGAGTTGAGAGCCATACTTGTTCCTCCTCAATTACCTTTTCTGCTATCAATGGAGAAGCTGTTGCTTTATACAACACACCAGGGACAACCTGAGTATTGTATAAATCAATCCTTTTTGTAAATTAAAATTCTTCCATGCAGTAATTCGATTTGGAATTGAAGAAAACATCACTCTCCAGTTATCAGCATGGATCCCCTCCGGTCCCCAGTCAACTCCTAAAATAGAGACTTTTCTTCTTACCGGGCAACCCCATATATTTTGCCCTTCTTTTGCGTCCCATGCGCCAATAGGAAGAACAAAAGTCTTTGATCTATTTAACTCCAATCCTGACTTCTTTTGGAATTTCTCAAAAAAGCTCAAGAGTATTTCAACTCTTTTGATTAGTTGAGTCTCCGTATTGGCTTCAACCGAGAGAGTTATGTCGTCAGCATATAAATCGATGAGATGTGTGTAGTCTGCCAACTTAACTCCAAAACCAGTATATTTATTTTTTAGAAGAAGAACTAACTCTTCCATTGCTAAAACAAATAGAAGAGGGGCAGATGGACATCCCTGCCTGCAGCTTTTCTTCAGTTCAATTGATTTTCCCTGTAGACCTCCAATAGATATCACAGATGACCCATTAAGTAGGAGTGCTCGGACTGGATTGAAGAATTGTTTGGGCAAAAAACGTTTTACACCTCGAAGAATGTGGAGATGAGAAATCGAGTCAAAGGCTTTTTTGAAGTCGATACCTATGATTGCTCCGAATTTATTCCGCCGGTCGACAGACTCGATAACTGCCTGTACATTTCGCGAAACATCCGAAATTTTGCGGAATTTTAAAAAACCCTTTTGAGAGACATTAATCCTTTTATTCATCTCCGGCTCCATCTCTTGCGCCAAAATACCAGAAAGAATCCTGTAAGAGTTGTTAAGCACAGTAATCGGTCTCCAATGATTGAAGTCTGTGCCATTTCCTTTTTTTGGAATCAGGACAATTCTCCCTCTTGTGAGGGATTTGGGAAGCCTGCCTTTCAATTCCATGGACTCTCCTATCTGAAGGAGGAAGGGAGCTATTTCTTCTGGAAGGCGTTTAAATACTTTTCCATCAATTCCATCGATCCCAGAGGCTTTTTTGTCTTTAAACTTTTTCTTAATGTAGGTTGTGATCCGTTCTAGTGTAAAGATCTTACATCTAGAACAACCTTTTTTCCTGGGAAAGTTCAGTCGTTCTGATTGTACTAGTTCCTGGAAGCGGGTATGGAAATAGTCCAGTATTTCATTAAGATTGGTTATTTTTTTACCTCTATGCAAAATACACTGAATAGTCTTTGCAGAGTATTTATCTTTGATAAGTAAAGTTTTTAGTCTTACATTGCTCTGATTTTCCTTTTGAACTTTTTGTGACATTTCAGACTCTGCCACTTCGGCAAGCCTATACGCTTTATCTAATTCTGAAGAGAATGCTCTCGCAAATAGAGAATGTTCAGTCATTAGTTTTTCTATCTTGAGCTGATCGTCTTTCGCACTTTTCATTTGATTATGAATAAACTGCGCAGTTGTAATGCGAACCACTCTTGTAAAGGTCCGAGCCGCCTGTTGTGCAAATGCTAAGCCGTGGAAACTTTCTAGTAAATTTCTTTTTAATTTTGAGATGTATTTATCATTCTTTAGCACCCATTGTGGAATTTTGAAACACTTTGATTTAGGAGAGAAATGCATCTCTATATTTATAATATAATGGTCAGAGAACGTTTCTGGCCTGTAAAAAGCCTTTTTCACATGACTCATCAAAGATGGAGAGATAAGTGCTAGGTCGATTCTAGAAGACTGGTTCCCCTTTCTCCATGACACTAGTTGATTTGGACTGAACTTTTTGATACAATCAACCAAACTCCATCCAGATATTATTGCATTCAAAAAGGTCCAGTTAGGATACTTCGGCAATTGATCTAAATCGACATTAAGATCGCCTATTAGAATGGAAGGAAGATAACTAAACGTATTGGAGTCGTACAGAGCTTTGAAGTATTCGGGAGACCGTGCATTAGGGCCATAAGCGTTTATCAGACAAAAGCTAATTCCATTTGAGGATAAATAAATTTTATGCCAATCGCTTTCGTGTGAATATTCATCTACACATTCGGCCACGTTTATCTTTTTAGAAACGAATGTAAGAACGCCTCTTCTAGACCGAGATCCTGTGAAAAAGGTGTGGAAAAGTCCCGGTTGGCACATTTTACAATCCAAACTACAAGACGAAGAAACTACCGATCTTATGTCTTGGAGACATACAATATCGGGATTAGATAAAAATAAGGATTTCATTAAGGCATGCCGTCGTAGTCTTTCCATACCTCCCCTTGTGTTAATTGAAAGGATTCTCTTCAACCCCATATTTGTTTTCATTTCACTTGAGATGTCATGTTCAAAATATTCCGTAATTTTTGTCTGAGATGATCCACGAGAGTTCATGAGAATGATAGTTTAACGTAAAATATGTCACTTTTTTTGAATTTTTTGCGGATTTATTTCGTTTGTGGGAGATTTGCCCCTGACTTCTCTACCTCTTTTTGATGATTGAGATCGAGTCCTCTCTTTTATAATATCCTCAGGATTTAAATGAGAGGATTGATGTTTTTTGGGTTTCTCCCGACCCCTGGAGTCAAGAGCCACGTCATTTGAATTCAGATGCTCCATAAGAGGCACCACTGATAAAGGAATGTTATTATCTTGGACGATTTCATAACTTTGAGATGTGGCAACATCCCTATTCTTTTCAGCTTCGACTTGGATAACATTGTCATCGTTAACATTATTTGAACCCGTTTCATTGACTTCAACATCTTCAGTACTACTTTCTGGAGCAGGCCTTTCCATCAAGTCCTTTATCGGAGATTCCGAACTTGAAATAGGTTGGGTAGGAGAATGTAATTCCACAATTTCTTGTGTTCTCACGTTCACCGCAGGTGCAGACGCATTTGATGCTTCAATTTCATTTTTTTCTCTTTGCAATCTCTCATCCATCCCTTTTTTTAAAGCTCTGTCATATTCGAAAATTTTGACCCGTTTTTGGGTACAATGGTGCTTCATATGCCCAAAGTTAAAACACCTCTGGCATTGTAGCATAACACCGGAGAATTTGAGTTTTATCAAAAAACCCTGAAAGGGGACTATTTGAGGGATACATGTCGGATCTGCAACAATTTCGACAATGTAATCACCGTCTCTCCAAATATCACGGTAATTGCCATATTTTTCCTCTGCTTTTCTATCTGCAGGGTTTTTCTTCGGGTAGTGGTTTATTATTTCACCAAATTGGCCCAGCCAATTCACCAGACGAGATTCGTCAACTCTTTTGAAGGTGTTAACCAACGTGATTTTTAACTTTTTCTTTCTATCTATTGATATCTTGTCAAGACCTTTTAATCTGCAGGTCATGTCTTCAAGAATACCATCTTTGTTCAAAGCTTTTATGCGAGGTTGCTTTTTCAAATCTTCTAGTCTCGCTCTGATGTCAATGGGAAACTTTGTATAAATACAAGCAGTTCCCAAGCCGTACCTAGGATTGGCCCCGGCGATCTCAAACTCCTTAAATCCAAAAAGGATAGCCAGGTCATAAATCTCCAGATGCTTAACATTGTCATTTTTAAAAGGGTTTCCATCGGCGTCATCTAATATGACCACGAATGTCTCCCACATAAAGTTTTTGTTTATGTTGAGAGAAAAATCCCCCTTTTCTTCATGACTTTTATTCTTTTTTAAAATGTCCGCGTAGCGACTTCTTTTATTACTTAAACTTCCCTCATCTGGGGGCTTATCCGGAGGGACATTATTAGCGTCCATGTCTTCACTAAGTCTTAAACTGCTTCAAGAGTGAAGGATCAAGGGTAAAGAAGAGAAGAACAACAGAAGCTCAGCGTGCGTGCAGAAGAGAAAGATGCAGCAATAATAAAAAGGGAGAATAAAAGAAGAAAAATAAAGAAAAATAACTTCTTTTTATACCCCAAAAAGCGGATGAAAACTCAAAATTCTCAATGAAAATTAGAGTTAGAGACTATTTAACGATTCTCACCGATAGCCACGAGCCCAAGGAATCCGTAGAACTCCAAATTAATCCACAAAACGGCGAAGTAATTGCGAAAAACTGAAGTTATCGGCGGAGTCACAAAATATACGTGTAAACAACACAATACATAAGGTTGTATCTTTGTTTGGTAATTAATTTTATTCAAAATATAATTTGCTATATACTTTAACTCGGTCAAACTCTATAAAATGTATATGTTTTGGTGTTTTAAAACAGTTTAAACTTGATTTTCAAATATAAATGAAAGCGTTAACGTAGAATCGATTCACGACCTATCAAGTTGTACCTTGTTGTTGTTTGCCATTATAATACATCATAAACAGATAAATCGAGTACGGATAATACAAAGAATATATATATATATATATATCTCAAGTTCAACGATGCTAAGCCATCACCTTTAAGGGCATCATTCCACTTTTGAGCCTCAGTATGGATCCTTATAATATTTGTCTTCCTCATGTCTGCCAGGCTGAGTACGCTTTATGAAGATCGGTGGCTGTAGAGGGCCTACAGGTCCTTTAAGTCTTTTAAAGCTCACGAAATTGAAATCCAAACCACCGAACTCTGAGCCTTTACCAAGGAATATGTCCAGAATCATCATGGACATCGGGATCTCGATTTCCAGGGCACAATATCTCGTTGCAGCGGATATCATTATTGCTCTTAAGTTAGTGCCATCCACAAACTTACCATTGGTCAATTTTTGTCGTATATAAGATTTGAAGTTCCTAATAGTTTTAAAATAGCCTTTCGTCCTGGAGAGTTACTGTTTAAGTGTGTAAAAGAACTGAAGAGTATACAAGCTTTCACAAAGTTTACCCTAAAATTAAAAAAAAAAAAATTTATCTTTAAAAACGGGCTGAAAATAATTAGCATGGAACAATCGACAAAAGCATGAAGAGTACTATTGTATAACTTACCACGATTTTTAAAAGGACTAAAAAGCGTAGGGGATTCTTAGAGATTAAAAATTGTGATGTAAAATATCGACCGTCATAGAATTGCAAAAGAGAATGTCGTATCATCCGATCTCAAGAGGACGGGAAGCGTTCTAACGCAGGTGGAGGATGAGGTAAGCACTAAACATATTAACTGGATCGAGCGTCGTATCAATGAATACTAAAACAATCAGGAAGTGTAAAGTCGCGCAACCTTTCAAAACACAAATACAAAGTGGGATCGACTAATTTATTTATTTGCCGCGTGAATGAAGTAGTGGAAGTGTGTAGAGGAATCGTTTTAGAACTACCTATTTATCTTCAAACTAGACGACAATGGGGAAGGTTTGTGTTGCTCCGGGTTGCAAGAGTGGCTACAAACCAAAGGGTAATGAGGGGAAAAAGAGACGGTTTCATTTGTTCCCCAAGGATGAGTCCCTACGCCAACTCTGAACAAAGGCTGTTCCGCGAAAAAAATAGATACCTTCAAGACATTCTGCTTTGTGTGACGTACATTTCATACCCTCCGATTATTAGCCAGAGTCTACTGACTCTAATCCATCACGTTCAGACAGATCTGGAAAAACTCTTTGTCTTAAGATTTAAAAAAAGATGCCGTCCCTTCCAATTTTCCAAATCTTCCTCACTACTATTCAAAAAAGCCTCCTCCAAAGTGTTCCTCCACCTCAACCTCCTCCTCACGACTCCTTAATGAAAACGATAGAATTTAAAAAAAGATTAAGGCTTTTGAAGAGGGGCCAACTCATTTTTAACACTCGAAGAGCTTCAAATTAAAATGGATAGGACTTGCCTTCCGAGCGGCGTTCAAGAACATTATGATGAAAAAGATAAAGAGCTGTGTTATTCAAGATGAACTTTAGTCATGGAGGACCGTCAATGGACTTCAGTCTAAAAATTAATGAAGAAATGACAATCCATAAACTTCATTCCTTAACCTTCTTTATTTATATATTGTTTTTCACATATCAAAACTTGACTATTCCTCAGTATTTTCTTATTAATACTGATTCAAACAACTACGATGACTTTATTCCCTGCTATGTTGTATTTTTCAGGGTGAAAGATAGAGATCTATCTTTTAATCATCTCGAACATATCACCAAGAACAATCATATTACAAAATGTGACACCCTTCTTAATATTTTGGCCTTCTTAAATTCATTGACATCAAATTCTTCGACCCATCAACTAATTAGCTTGGAAAATGAATTAAACACAGCTTTAAATCATTTTACAAATATCTTGCCCCATTTGGACGAAGCAAAAGAGAAGAAATTAAACTTTTTGATTGAACAATTATCCTTGTTGTTTAAATGTCCACAACAACGGAGATACAGTCCTGCCTTGTACACCTTATCTATGTCCTAGAAAGGTTTCTCAACGAGTTTATATAGAGATCTACGTAAAGAAGTTCTCACATTACCTACAATACGTCGCCTTACTGTCCAAATTTCAGAGGCCAAAAAATAGAAGGAATATGGCACATATTGTAAATCTATATAATCTTGAATTAGGGCAACCATTGAAAATAGCTCATAAGCTCACAGAACGAGTATTGTACCCTCGTGCATTAGAAAAAATGAACGTTAAGCTGACGAACAGTCTATTTCACGAGTCTACCATTGCCGCTTTACGTCACTATGGGAGTGAAGAAGACAAAAAAGATTGGATGGTTACAGCAAATTTTTGGGAGGTAATATGGACGTGGTGGATGATAATTAATACCCGTTCTCCACAAATAGGCTTTCATAAAAGAAACCCTTGGAAAAGAGCCATTACTTTTAATTCCTCCCAATTAGAATATTTGCGAGACTATACATCATGGCTGAATGAATGGGAGGCAGCGGGAGATAAAGCCTCAAGTCTTACTCGTGACATTTTTTAGCAGCTAAACAAACTTCAAAAGGCTTATGCGAATTGGCTGAAGATTTGCTCGAAGAAACTCATGTCAATTACGTTCTTCTTGGCCACACCAATTCAGATTGTATTGTAGCTCGGTTTGGACTCTATAAGAGAAGATGTGGGACCAACATTGAATTAAGATTGATTTTCCATTTAAAACATTTTACTTTTAAAGATTCATTTATATATTAATGACGTATCTATAGTTTACTTTGGTTCTGGTTATATCGCGTATTCCTTATGAAAAACTCTAGCCTCTCATTCTTGCCATAATTTATTGACAGCTTTAGATAAAAAATTCGATGTAAATTATTCTCCTTAGAAAATATTGATGATGAAAGTAAACATTTAGATCAAATTAATCGAGGTGGGCTAACTCGTCTTTCTGATGTTGTTTTTTAACGTGTTCCTTTGTTTATTCATTTTTTTCAGAAATTCAAAATGTATCTTCAAAGAGTTGATTTCTTCCCCTTCTTCAAAAAATATTTTTGTTCTTTCGTTATTAAACTTTTGGAAAATGATACTCACGGTTTGGAAATTATTTTAGCAGCATACGAAGGAGACCATTCATTAGAAAAATTTATTCCACAAATCGCTGCTAAATTTTTAATTGTATGTCCAAAAATTATGTTTTGGAAATCAATGATCAAATTCACAAAAACAAAAGAAAAACAGTCAAAATATGACAAATAATTCTAAGAGATTGAAAAAACTTAAAAGAGAATAAACAAAATGTGTGTATGTTGTTATAATTTTGCAGAATGTCTTAAATGTATCTATGTTTATTTAATGTATGTCCATAAAATTTGTAAATAGTAAAAAATATATATTTTGTTCTCAAAATCATAATTTATTATGAAATAAATAAGGAAAGGGGAAAATGTACGCGTATTCTCCTTTTTCCTATTTAGATCCCTCATCGTATTTTCCTTGCGAGCCTTCTTTTCCTTGTTGTTTTAGTATTTATTGGTGGTATAAATCTTTGTTTGTAAACAATCAACATGATGTATCCGACTAATTTCTGCAGCAAACATACAAAAAGAGGAATGTATCGACTGATCGTCTTGTGATTATATCCTTTATATTATGATTTTGCTCTTATAAATTTTCAATACATCTACCTATTTAAAAAATTAAATGTGCACTATAGAAGTTAAAATTAATACATCCAAACTATTTATCTATAAATTTAGCTATAATCACTTACTTGAGCCAGTGGTGATCCTTGTATTTCTAAATATTTAATGATATAGAAAACTAACTACTCTTTTTATTGTTTTGCAATCTATTTTTAAGTAAAAGTAATTTATTTGATTTTAGAATTGTAAAATTATGTTATTTTTATGAATTTATGATTTTAGACTACAATTTATTTTTATGTAATGTAATACCCAACTACTTCAAATATGAAGTACAGATATGAAAAAACACAAAAAAATATTTACTGAACAGCTTATTAGAAAATATTTCGATAATAATTTAAACATTTATCTAAATCAGCGTTTCCCAAACTATGGTTCGCGTACCCCTAGGGGTACGCAACGTCATGAAAGGGGGTACGCAGAAAGATTTTGAGAAAAAAAAAGCAGGGGAAAAAAATGGCAAAGGATAGTGTCAACGCTATACAAGAAAAAACCTACCAATCAGTCCCAGCACTTTACTACGCATAAAGTTAGGGGAAGAAAAAAAAAGCGAATGTAGAAAACGTACGCCTACAACAACAGACAAACAGCCTGCCTATAGCGGTTCCAGCGCTTTACTACGCAAGCACACCAAGGTTACAGGATTCTGAAAAGTTGCTAAGTAGGCTAACAAGAAACTTCAGTCTGTTTAGTTACAAGTTGCTGTGATGGCAATGAAACTTTCCTGCTAAAAAGAAATAACACAAACATGGACAAATGGCTGAAAAGAGTGAAACATAAACATAAAGTGGAGGGGGGCTCCACAGAGACACCACCGGCTCCTACGCCAACTACCGAGGATATCGGAGACATAAATCCAGACTTGTCTCCGGAGGAGACTTGTGCTACCAGCATGGCTAGTGCCTCTGACCGTGGCGGTGATGATGAGCCCCCTTCCTCGAGTAAGCACATGGGTGTAGAAATGCCGACAACGGTAAAAAGACGAAAATATGATGACAAATACATTGCGCTGGGTTTCACTTGTATTGGTACTGGCTCGTCTATTCAGCCACAGTTCGTTGTATGTGCAAAGGTGTTATCGCACAACTCAATGAAACCGTCACTCTTGCGCAGACATTTGGAGACGAATCATACCCACTTAAAAAATAAACCACGGGAGTATTTTGAAAGGGAATTACGTGGACTTTCTACCACTAAAAGCACCATAACAAAACCAGACACAATGAATAAGAAGGCGTTAGAGGCGTCTTATATGGTGAGCTACCGAATAGCCCAGACTGGCAAGCCCCACACTATTATGGAGGAGTTTTTCCTTCCTTCTGCCGCAGACGCGGTTGGAGTAATGTTGGGGGAAAGGCAAAAAGTGTCATACAGACCATACCGGCATCAGACAACACCGTTTCTCGGCGCATTAGTGCCATGGCTGGGAACGTTTTCTAACACTTACTGCTTCGCGTACGAGCCAGTGAATTTTATTAACTACAGCTTGATGAGTCAACGGACGTGGCCGGCCTGGCGCAGCTCCTAGTTTACGTCCGTTATATCCATGAAGGCTCAGTCAATGAGGATATGCTGTTCTGCAAACCACTCGAAAAAGAACAACAGGGAAATACATTTTCCATATGCTGGATACGTTTGTGATATCGAATGGACTTGTTTGGACTAAATGTGTGGGCATCTGCACAGATGGCGCAAGGGCCATGACAGGGAGGCACAGTGGTGTGGTCACGCGTGTCCAAGCGGTTGCCCCCGATGCCACTTGGGTGCACTGCAGCATCCACAGAGAGGCTTTGGCTGCTAAGGGCATGCCGGCGGACTTGAAGACAGTTTTGGACAAAACTGTAAAAATGGTTAACTTTGTAAAAGCGAGGCCTCTAAATAAACGCATATTTACTGCACTCTGCAATGAAATGGGCAGCGACCACACATCACTGTTACTGCACACTGAGGTGCGCTGGCTGTCAAGGGGGAAAGTTTTGACACGCGTTTTTGCATTGAAAGATGAACTGAAAATATTTTTTGTTGACCATTCATTTCACCTGTCTGACAGTTTGCATGATGAAGAGTTTCTTTCACGTTTAGCTTATCTGGGTGACATTTTTTCTCGTTTGAATGAACTCAATCTCAGATTACAGGGTCTCTCCGCAAAAATCTTCATTGTGCGAGAAAAAATCGAGGCAATGATTCAAAAACTTAAACTATGGATTGACTGCGTGGGCAAGAACAATATAGTTTCCTTTCCTTTGTTGAACGAGTTTCTTTGTGAAAATGACCTTAGTCTGACAGACGGCACCAAGTGCGACATCGTAGCGCATCTCGGAGAGCTCGCTGCTGAGTTGCACAGATACTTCCCCGACAGTGACGACGAGTCGGACAGCTGGATTCGACATCCATTTACTACTACTGCCCCTGCTGCCCTCTCAGTATCTCAACAAGAGAACCTGATTGACATTGCAACAACAGGATCCTTGAAAGTTGATTTCAACCACAAGCCTCTCATACATTTCTGGATAGGGTTGCTCACCGAGTACCCTGAACTGGCAACACGCGCTGTCAAGAAATTAATCCCATTCGCCACTACATATTTATGTGAGAGAGCATTTTCAAGTCTGACCAGCCTGAAAACTAAATACAGGCACAGGCTATGTGTGGAGGACGATTTAAGGCTGAAACTCTCTCCGATTCGACCAGACATACAGGGGCTATGTGCGTCCTCTCAAGCACACCCCTCACATTAGAGTTCAGTCACAAGAACTAGCTCCCGTCACGCACCCACTTAAACTCAATGCAGAGCTCCACAGTTTTGGCTATATTCGTTCAGCCTTAGTTCTTGTTTGCTGTTATGTGTTGTTTGTTATGTTATGTCCGTTTATCATGCAGATGTATTTAGTATCTGCAAGCAAGTTAATAAAACTCTGATCCCTAACAGTTGAATGTTGTTTTTTTTTTTTTTGTTTTTTTTTTTTTGGGGGGGGGGGGGGGTACGCGGATGGAGATGAAATGCTCCAAGGGGTACGTGATGTCAAAAAGTTTGGGAAGCACTGATCTAAATAATGGAATGAAGCACTCAATATTTGAATTAAAGTATAGTTTTTTTTCGTTAGTAAAAATCTCCTGTTTGTTCGTATTTTTATTTAAAAATGTACTTAAAATTATTGTTTGTCCAAGAAAATTACTTTTCATAAAAGAAAAAGTAGTAATTAAATATACATACTTTTATTAAATATTTAACTAGCCAGTCCTTGATAAATATTATTAATTAACTGAAGTGTACTATCCCCATTAGAAGATAAGTTTGTTAACAAATCAAGGGGTATCTGTTACTTTGTTAATAACTCATTTTGCCAATAGATTTGCACGTTCAAATATAATTACTTGTCGTCATTTGTCGTCAGTTCTGCTTCAAGTAGTTTAAAAAGGTGATTTTTTTAACTTTCATAATTTGATGAGATTTAGATAATAGATAGTGTAGAGTCAGACAAATGCATTCTCCAAAAACTAAAGCAACTAAAATAATGATACCAATAATAATGACCAATTCGATACACGACTCCGCGCTTCTTAATGAATGTGATTCATGTGTTGATCATGAGTACAACAGAGATAAGTTTTTTTGGTTAAGTTTGTGCCAGTACAACAAATATATATATGATATTACTCCCTAGATATATATTTTTAAATGCAATTATTAAAAAGGGACAAGCGGACCGTCAACTTACACAACAAAACACGAATATATTTTCCCCCTTGTAGCATTCAGATATAGAGTAAATACGAATAATCATTGATCCATGACATATTGAAGTATGCAGATAAAAGTTATTTTACGTCACGACAACTGATACTAGCTAATCCAATACCTATGTGTCTAAAAAGATCAGTCAAACATCTGACGAACTAAGGGGAACTGTTTAAATCAATTTATATCGTACATAATATGACCCTATGCGAATATCTAATCAAGTCGTTACAAATATTGAATTGGGATTACAATGTTTATCCTAAAAACGGAGTTCATTCTGGTTTATTTTAGTTGTATGCCACAATATACAAAAATATATTTTAAAATCATTGTTCGCAAAAATTCCTTTTTCGATTCCTTGCTGTTAAAAGCAATAAACCAAACTCCAAAAGAAACGGCATGTTGTATTATAAATTTTGTATATGTTTTAATCTTTCATGGAATAGAAAAATAATGTCATTCCATGAGTCTACATTCATTGTACATACTCAATTTCATAAGCACTTTGTGATGGTTGTGTGGATACTTGGAAGTGTATTAAAACGCTATTATTCCCAAAAATGAACAATAATAATATTGGACTCGCCAGTTAGAAATTCAATATATTTTATGTAATATATATGTAATAAAAAGGATATATCTTCTTGACAAGTATCATATTAAATGAGAATGGTGATTGTCATATATATATATATTATAATATATATATATATATATATCATTATATATATATATATATATAATATATATATATATTATATATGTATATATATATATATAATATATCATTCTTTCAGATATACCGTACCGATGAAATCGGTACGGTATATCTGAAAGAATGACTTTAGTAGCATTCACATAGAGAAATAAAGGTATAGGGAGCTTATTCACTTCAATAGCAAAGAAATATCGTTCAATTGTTGCTTTGCCCAACCGCTCCTATGTTTGAAGAACTTGAACTTCAAAAATAAATAAACAACTATAACTTATAGTATTCTAGAGCAGATAAATGAATATACATTTGATAAAAGCCTATGCTATGCATTGAATCCTAGAGTACCTGAAAGTGCATTTAATATCGGACAATAAGAGACAGTAAAAAATATATAGCCTTCCATTTCCTACAAAATCAAAGTACATCTATAATTTATATAAGATTATTTCAAATAATGAATAATGAAAAATAATGAATTTCAAATAATCTCGAATAAATTATAACATATGATATATTTAATTGTCCTTTGTTATAAACTGTCCGATATGAAACTCATATAATAAGAGACAGTAAAAAATATATAGCCTTCCATTTCCTACAAAATCAAAGTACATCTATAATTTATATAAGATTATTTCAAAAATGAATAATGAAAAATAATGAATTTCAAATAATCTTGAATAAATTATAACAAATGATATATTTAATTGTCCTTTGTTATAAACTGTCCGATATGAAACGCATATGCAGAAGTAAAAGCAGATACAAAAAATTTCTCTCTCTTTCTAATCGACTGTATCGAATAATCGATACTGTCGATATATAATAGAATCTACCGAATATCGATATCGATCGATATTCGGTACATACCGAATATCGAACCGGCGGTAGATTTATCTACCAAATCCCAGCTCTGTATATATATATATATATATATATATATATATATATATATATATATATATATATATATATATATATATATATATATATATATATATATATATATATCATATATAGTTCCATATATATTCGTTGATTACATATAGAGACTAAATTGTTATAGAATTGAATAATTAGGCCCATCATTTGAACGGAATAGATGTGGCTATTGGAAACATTTGATTTCCACTCCTGCTGGGGGTTACACAAGAGGTCAATGATAATATTATTGTAAATTTTCAACAAAACATTTGACAGCTGCATGAAGCCTTTTTTGTTTTTTAATCTCTTTTTCGACGGAACATCGACTTTGATGAAGAGTTTCTGGAGCCAAAAATCCTCTTTCCTGATTACCACTGCGTTTCCACTCAATACCAAGAATTTTTCAACAAACCTTTGTGTTGGCTTTCGGGTTCCATTGTTCCTGTGGGAGGATAGCAGTATTTGTGGTTTATTTTCAGGTCAGAGTGTTTCTAAATCTTTCTAAAAAAAGAGATTAAAATGTTTACCCATATCATCTACATAAATGCTGGAACGTTCCGAAATTATATATATATATATTAGGGGGCTGTTCTTATTCTTCAAATATTTGAAAAATTAGGCGCAAACATCATTTTCAGTTTCATTGTGATAAAAGAGAAGACAATACAAATTTAAACTATATTGGACATGCATTTACTATACCAGCTCAAAGCTTAGAAAAATTAGTAAAAAAATAGATTTCTTCAATTTAAAGCACATCTAATTTACTACAAGACATATTCTGGGTGTTGTGCACTAAAATAGGGTAAAATATGTATATATATTTCACAATAGAAAAAGTGAAAAAATAATTTTTTGCATGACTTTTTGTATCAATTACTTCAATTGCCTGCAGGGATGACTAGTGGTCATAGGTTTAGTAGAATTTCGATGAAAAATTCAAAATAGGCCTTTGATGCATTCTATTAACTCAGAATTCAGTAAAATCTGTGTTTATTTCGTAAGATTCAGAGCCTGTTTTGACCAGAAAGAAACGATTATGAAAAAACTAAATACAAATATTTTTTTTTCCGTATTTTAATGATATCTTTTGAAATTTTATTTTCTCTCTGACGCAATATGATTCCATTCTATGCGTCATAGTGAAAGTGCAATTGAAAAGTAACGCACGGACATGGTTTAAAAAAATCTGGACAAAAATTTTGTAATTACCTTTTGTATGTATATGCCGATGACAAATAGTATCAAAGGTTTTAAAAATCAATTGCAATGATAGCACCGAATTTTTGTCTTTTCTCAACTGAATTTATGGCTGCCTGAATGTTGCATGAGACGTCATAAATTTTTAATGTTTTAGAAAAACCTTTTGGTGAATACCAATCTTTTTTTGTACCAAACTTTTTTTTATTGGTATCACTAGTGCAATCTGCTGTCATATTCAACTAGTAGAAAGCTTAGTCCCTCATTGGAAACTGGTTTAAAATTAATAGTATTTGTATGCACACACCAAAAGCTTCAAATGTCAGTATGTTTTTTACATCGTTTAGATTATAGACAAAGTTGAAACTCATTTTAAGCTTGATAAACCCTTTACTGACACGCAACAAACCTACAAAAGGCAAATGATGATAATGATGTTTTGAAAATGATGTTTTTTTAGACGTGTCCTGTATCACAGACTACAAACATTCACATCATGCCCATCAAATGCACATATATGTATTGTTGATTGATTTTATGTAAGAAAACAAATATGCATTTGAATGATAGGCAATGCATTCCCATTTCTATTGGCGAAAATCCGTATTTTCTTTATTTCTCTATAAAAGCTCCATTGTGAATACAGGATAGGCAGTAATCAATTTCAACATGAAGCTTCCATTAGTCTCTGTATTTCTTATTTTGTCAGTGCTTTTCATGGTAAGACTCTTTTTAAGGCGTTAAGAGACCAATTTAATAGTTACTTCTTTTACTACCACTTTAGTCAACCGAAGGTCGGAGCGAGCCACTACAGGATCCGATTTGTGTAAGCATGAAATATACTTGTGAATTACATTAACTTTTCTTTAATTATATAGAGCACACGTCCTGCTCTTGACCTTTGCGTTCTAAAGGTGTCAAGAATTTCGAAGTTAAGATTTGTGACCGAAATCACCACCATCATCGGCATCACTGCAAATGCCGTTATGTCAAATGCCCTTCTATAATATAAAATATTTTTTTCTTAAAATATTTCACAAGTCCATGGAGGACGATGACGAAAATGATTTGTATATCATTCAAAATCCTAAGAAATAAGTCATTTGTATTTTTGTAGTTTAATCTTGAAAATGAATTTTCGTATTGCAAATGTTTTGTTTCATTATTTAATCGATGGCATATACATTTTTTGTCGACCTCGCCTACAATTATGAAGTGATAAATATATATTCAAGAACCGACTATGGTCCTACAAATATGTGTATGATTATTTTGAGGCTTAGACCGAGGAACAGAGTTCCTTAGCATGTTTCTGATGGCAGCTTTGTCTCGTACTGAGAAGGAAAATGATGTCATCATTATCAAAAGTCATTTTCCAGAAAGATTGTTCACCACTTGTTTTACGACTGCCTTATCTATTGACGTACAGCCATGGGAGGTAGGGTAGGCAGTGTCTCCCATAGATATTTTTTTGTATTGAAACATACAAAATAAAAAACTGTGATGTTTTATCGATTTCAGGAAAACCTTATATTATAGTATTAATGATGCTGTTGGTTAATGCGTAAAACTTGTGTTGACATCGAAATTCGTGCATATTACATCATTGTGTTGTAATATTTACGACTCATATAATACCTACACACAAACACCTAAAAAGAAAAGCTTGCCTGAATTTCTGTCTTTGCTTTTATATATCCTATTCCGTATCAAACAAACACTTCTTTATATCACCTTATACTATGTATTACAAAAATATGAATGTATTAAAAGTTTATAGCAAAAACCAATGACGGCGCTGCAGTAACTGCCTTAACACAAGATATTTTTATTGCCTGAGAGTCCTACTTACTTTTCTTGACTTCCTTCTTCATGGAATAAAATAATTTTACTATCAACCAATGGATAGCTGATGCTCAAATTTACAGCTCAATTACAAATTTGAGGGATGCTTATTAAATTTTTAGTATCCTTGAATGAGTTGTTGATTTTCTATTTAATAATACTTTTCATGCATTTGCCGATTGTCCCATTCTTCAAATATTTAAAAGATGTATAATCTAAACGTGTGTTAAAATACCCGAATATTTAAAACTCACATTCTCGATGGAAGTAATACAAAATCCCCCCCCCCCCCCCCAGTCACAAAGTAATTCAATCTGCATTACAATCAATAAAATCCTTTAAAAAATTACGACTTACGAAAAATTGATTCTGCTGCCACGCTGCTCTTTCCATCAAAATCCCAGATTTGGGAACGCCAACGTGGAAATGGGCTGATGACATAATTAAACATGTCCACCAAGATCGAAGTATTAAATATTAACTATAAAATAGAGTTCAAAAGATTTAATGATTGCGCCCTTTTTTAAAGGTTACTCTAAATTGAATTACTATGTTCATTTATGTAACTTCGGAACAGCCCTGAATAGCTTTTACTATTTTTCTGGTATATAATTTTGGTGTATTTAATTTTTATACAAAATAAAATTTATCAGATTACCGAATAAATTGTTTTTTCACCGAAAAAATGTCTGGTGAGGTTGATGATCGTAATAATTGTAGTCTGTTCGTCGAGAACCATGTCTAAGGAAAATGTTATCTTATTTTTCGCAAGCATATCAAATTCTTTATATTGGGAACTTTTATTTTTAATTTTTATCTCAAGAGTGTCAGATCTCTTTGTCGTCAATGATGATGGAACAAAAATGAGCATTTTATTTTTCACATAATTTAAAGACTTTTTTGTTTAATTAATCAAAATGTTTTTTTGGATGATTCGACAAAGGATTGCCAAATTTCGTTGATCAAGACCCGTGATTTAAAAAACTAAAATGTTATAGAAGTCCTTCGCCCTAAACACCTACGACGGAATGATCACGTGTGTGTTTGATCCAATTTATTTGAAACATTAGAGATTTAATTTTTCAGCTACAAAACATTAGCTCGGTTAATAATTATAAATAGTGAAATTTAAATAGTGTAAAATATAAAAGAAAAAAATCATATAAATCTGGTAAAGTAATACCAAACAGAATAAACTGGAAAACGACAAGATGGGAGCTGTCGAGGCTAGACTTCCAGCAACTTTTCTTGGTTCCCTCATAATATGAGTAGATACGAGTTCTGCGACGATACTCTATGCTTTGTCTGCCAAAAATGCAAATACCTACTGTTTTTTAGTCCAGAACGTTGCAGTTTTTGGCAACTTTTATTTCTTAATACAAACTCCTTTTTTATCATACACGTTATTTTTTTCTTCCAACCAATAATATATATAATATATTTATAATACCAATATATATTTATAATTACCTGAAAAAATGGCAGAAGCTACTTCATTATTAAGGACAATGATAATAGAAAAGGTAGAATTATTACTCGTAATGGTGATCTTATTGCCATTACTCTTGACTGAGTAACTTTTTACGATCTTCAATACCTCTACTTTTTTAAAGATAAGTGAAGAAATCAACGGTTTCAACTTTGTGTCAGGTGATGGGAGCTGAGCATAAAGCCTTGCTGTTTCACACGGAGGTTTCATGGTTGTTGCGCGGTGAGGTGCCACCCTTATGTATGAGCTCCGACATAAATTTAAAGTGTTTTTGACAATTGAGTGGTCCGATTACACAAAGGTGCATGCAAGTCATGAGTAGCGTAGAAGCTAGCATACCTAGCAAATATTTTACATCATCTGAATGAGCTACCTACATTGCTCCCATTTTCCACTTTGTGATGGGGGTTTTTAAAGCCTAACTGCGGTAAAACCTAAAGAATAAAGAAAGACTGAGAGTTTTAAAAAAGAGCTTTGTGTGAATCTTTCATCCTTCTTGACAGCTCTGTGTTCATTCTAAAAAGCAAAAGTTTCAAACTGAGTGACGAAATATGAAAGATTATACAATACTTTCTTCTGTGTTCATTAGAGTCCTATTTTTAATTAATGATGTTATATTAAACGTCAGTCTTAAATGTTAAACAATAAATTATTTGAACAAAATAACACTTGAAATGTAGGAATTTGATACGATTCGTGTCATATAGCTTTAAGATGGATGAGTTCTTCAATCCATCAACCAGATCGTAGTTCAATCATCCAAATTTTTCTGACCTTGAGATGAACGAGAATTAAAAAGAAACTTTAGTTTGTATCCTTATATTTATCTCAAAAGACACATCAAAACCCTTTTATTAACCTGAGGAAAAAGAAAAATATATCTCAAATATCTGGAAACCCTGAATTTGTATTAGATGAGGTAATTATAAAACAGCCAAGAGTCATGGTGCTCTTGAAACTTTTTTGAAAAAGGGGGTCGATAATAACCAATAAACCATAAGCAAGTTACAAAAGAGTGTACGAGAAACTTTCTCTTTTCTCGGAGACCATGAAAGTGTTGGGAGTAAGGAAGTCGTGGTTAAACTGGAGCTCTCACAATGTTGGATTTACCCATGAAAGAACGATTAAACTTTCCTAAAGTGCAAACAACGCTGCAAAACTCCACTATCAATAGAATGGATGGATTGTCCTTGAAAAAAAGATTTGGTCTTTTCCGATGCGTTCAGAGGCTACTTTCCTTTCAGGTTGAAAGTTTGCATCGCATCCACATCATTTATCAGAGGAACTTTCAATAACAATAATATGACTCCTTTTTGTTCAGATCTTCAGAGAAGACTGATTACCTACAAGGATGCAGCGGGAAGTATCCGCGTGATAAAAACCGTCGGTCTCCTTTTCCGAAAAATGGTTTTAAATTATTATTAGCTGTCTGGAACACTGAGGTACGATCAAAGTTCTTCAACAATCAAAGAAGCATTGTATTTTCGTAAAAAAGAAAGGAAACGACTGACCACATTTTCTGGAAATGTTCCAGAATGAAGGAAACACATTCATCAATACGTAATATATTGATCAATAGCTTCGAAGCCGTGACTGACAAAGAGGACTTTTTTAACCGTCTTCCTGGGAAGGAAGAACTCAAAGTCAATTCAACGATAACAAAGACAAAGCAAGTTATTTACGCAAAAAGATCCGCCAACGATACAAAGATATGGGGTATTATTATATACATAAAAAAATTAACGGAATTAATTAATGTTTTTACGATTTACAAGTTTTTATGCGATAGCAATTAACTTTTAATATATGTAACAATATCTTAAGTATTTCTTTATACATATTACTCGCATATTTGCAAATAGGTTTTCTAAATGTCAAATGAGTTCAATATTTCTGTTTTGTACAAACATTTCTCAAAAAAAGTTTGAATTTGTACGAAGAAACATATTTTAAATCACATGAGGTGCTTTTTCTTTTTAATTTTTCTTCTCTTACCTTGAAAAGGGTGCACAGTAATTCCTTCGTGAGTAATTTTAGCGTGCACTCTTCCATTGCAAGTCTTTTCATTGCACGCGTTTCCTTCGTTCTCTTATTCTTCGCAGGGTAATATTAGCGTTCTTCTTTTCATTGTGGGTAATTTCTTCGCAGAGTAATTTCTTCGCAGAGTAATTACTTCGCAAGTAATTTCTTCGCAGAGTAATTTCTTCGCAAGTAATTTCTTCGCAAGTAATTTCTTCGCAAGTAATTTCTTCGCAGGGTAATTTCTTCGCAAGTTTCACTTTTGTGAAGGATTTAGTCACAACTGTGTTTCTATATGCATATATATGAATTGTTTTTTGTATGCCATCAATGCAATGCTTATTCGTTCTGGTTTTAACCTATTTTAGCCTATGCATTAGGCATATCAAGGGGTCCTATATGGATCCATTTTTTGCATATAAGCCGAGTATGAAATGATTGTTTACTTCCCAAGTATTATTTTTTCGTTTACCAGAATCATTTCGACGATTTTTGACAGGAGAGCTTTGTATAGAATTGTACAATACTTTGATCATAATGAAAACTAAATTTCAAAGTACATTGGAGTATATTGGATATTAGGATATACAATAGAAATTAGTAGCTTTGTGCTACATAAATAAAGCGTGAAGAATAGACAATAACAATAATATAATAACATAATAATAAGCTCAGGACTTTGTTATGTTAATGCGGAGAAGGAGGCCTCCTTCCGACGAAGGATTCTCAATTACGGACTTCCCGGATCATCTTTGCTGGACGACATTTCCTACGGTCTTTCAGCTGGAGAACCTCCCCTGGCTACAATAGATCATTGATGCACTCCGGATCCCTACATTACTCCGGATTGCTACCGGTCTGGATCCCTAAGGCACTCTCGGGATCCATACAGTTCTTCGTATGTTAGGGCACTTATTCCACGACTGATCGCCACGAGAGTCCTATCAGAAGGAAGCAGGCCTTAAATACACACGATGTAGAGAGCTCACGGAAAAGGGCTGCACTTTGAATGTGAACGGAGTTCATTGGGCCTCAAACATAGTTTGCATCATTACACACTCTTATTTAAAGTTGTGTTGTTTTATCTCTATTTGTATACTCTCTTTGCATCCTTGTCTCGAAGAACTAAATACACTAAGTTAATTTGATCTCCACATTGCTTCTTATTTCTATTTGAGATCCATGGTCAATAATATCATTTGCCTCTTAACAAAAATTAAAGACAATACCAAAGGTAAAGACAAAAAGAAAGACTAATTGGCCTAAATATAATATTTTTTAAGAAATTTATCATCAATTATGAACATACGCGTAGGAGACATATAAATCATAAATATTAAATCATGAAAACAGCCGGATTTTGAATTTTAACCAAATAAATATAATGTAAAAAGTAGTGTGTAATTACAATAAATAAATATTAATCTAAACAGCTTTCTTCATTCGAATATTTTTTCACCGATTTAACAGTTCTTAAAATTCGGGCAAATTTAATGATGCCCCCCCCCCCCCAACCAAACATCGCCCCTACGCCTATGATTATGAATATATAAAATAATAAAAAGTGTATTTTATTAACTATAATATTTTTTTTTTTAGAATCTTATAAAACTTGTCAAAAATGCCTCTGCAACGTGGTGTTCTTCGACATTGTTGTTAAAAGCATATGAACCTATTCCTATAATATATCAAATATAACATGGAACATCAAATTCATTTTAAAATAGCTTCTTCTGTGTGAAACCTTATTATTTTTTTACCAAGGTAAAACTTTATTCACTTGATATTATACCCTATAATATTAATAAAAATACATTAAAACTTCGTGTTATTAACAATATGATCTACCAGAGAAGTAAAATTTTAAGGTAAAGGAACTCGAGTAGATCTCATTTTATACATAAAATACTATTCGAACTCGAATTCGAACTTCGAATATTCGTTGACAGCCCTAGTTAGGGGCCCCATAATATGGAACATATGTAGTCAGGATCCTGTGTCGTTAAAGTCCTATATTTTCACATTTCTAGTGGTAACCGCAGAACCTAAATATGAGTCTTCTTAAGAGGTTATACAATTAAGCTCAGTATTATTAAATACATCACAACACTAATCAAACTTTGTATTTTTCCCACCGGTGTACTTTCATGTTTCATTCATAAAATCAGTCTGTTGTTTCCTATACTCCGTGATGCCTCTTCAATTCGTGAATAGCTCAAGGGGCAATAAAAAATTGTTCGAAAATGGTCACTCTTACATTAGAGAGAGAGAAGTTGGTCAAAAAACTATATGGAAGTGTGACCAATACTTTTCACTTTTCTGCCGTGCCCGAGTACACACCAACACGGACACAATTGTTAAAGTAGTCGGCCAACACAACCACGCGGGAAACATTGCCAAGGTGGAAGCTATCCGGGCTATTAATTTGGCAAAAGAAATAGCAATATCCACACAGGAGTCAACCCATTCTATTGCGACCAATGTATTTGTTGGAGCTTCTATATCATCTGTGGGGCATCTACCTAATTTTAACCAACTAAAGCGGACCATCAGGAATAAAAGGAAATCTCAAAATCAGGCACCACCTCAACCGTTTTCTCTATCGGAACTCCTCATTCCCATGGAATATCATTTAACTTATTCCCAGGAACCATTTCTGTTATTTGATAGCAACGACCGAGGAGACCGAATTCTTATTTTTTCCACCCAGGATAACCTTACCATATTGTCTCAAGCTAATACGTGGTACGCCGACGGGACTTTCAAAGTTGCACCTCCTCTGTTCGAACAACTTTATACACTCCATGGAGTCATCCTTGATAATGTTGTTCCTCTCGTTTTCGTCCTAATGGCATCCAAGTCTGAACAGTGCTATAAAAAACTTTTTTTGAAACTAAAGGAATTAAACAATTCCTTAAATCCCTCAACGATAATGACCGATTTTGAGAAGGCATCGATTAATGCATTTACGACGTCCTTCCCAACCACGGAACAAAAGGGTTGTTTTTTTCATTTTTGTCAATGTATTTTTCGATCAATCCAATCAAGTGGACTAAAACGGCAATATGAAAATGACATCGACTTCGCTTTAAAGATGAGGATGCTCGCAGCCCTTGCATTCGTACCTCCTGAAGACGTTGTCCAGTCCTTCGAGGTTCTTGTGGCAAACAACAATTATTTAGAGGAGTCGCAAATAGTTTTAGACTATGTGGAAGATAACTGGATAGGGCGTCCAAATTGTCATGGCATCCGTAGACCACCGCGTTTTAACATCAATTTGTGGAATTGCTACGAAGCGGCTAAGGAGTGTGGGTCTAAAACGAATAATTCGTGTGAGGCCTGGCACCGTTCATTCAATGAACTCGTAGGTTCCTGCCATCCAACTATTTGGAAGTTTATCGATACTTTAAAAAAGGAACAAGCTAAAAATGAGATCATAATTAATCAATATTTAAGCGGAGAGGAGCCCCCTAGGCAAAAAAAGAAATATAAAAACACCGCTCTGAGACTTCAAAGAGTAACAAATAATTACCATGAGTGTGAAATAATGGACTACCTCCGTGGTATTGCTTATAATTTATCTTTTTAACCCATTTATTTTTATGTATATTATATATGAATAATTTATGTAGAATATTTATGTTTATAGTTTATTATATCTTATGTTTATAGTTTATTATGTCTTATGTTTATAGTTTATTATATCTTATGTTTATAGTTCCAATTCAAAATGTTGATTTATGGTTTCGAGTGAATAAATAAAAAATCCAAAATATATTTTATTAATTAAAATACTTTTGTCCTAAACCGAGGTTGGTTCTAGGAATATTTTTATCTAACACTTATGCACAAGGAAAATCTGATAAAGCATTTTTGTGTTCGGAATTATTAAATAGTATGAATTTTTCCTTTAAGACACTTTTTTATAAAATGCATTTTTAAAAGAAACTACTGACTTTTGGGCCCAGCTTATCACTCAAAATAGCTTTATTGAGCATTATTGAGCACATTTGGTTATTTTTATTTTATTTATGTAGCACAAAGCTACTAATTTCTATTGTATATCCTAATATCCAATATACTCCAATGTACTTTGAAATTTAGTTTTCATTATGATCAAAGTATTGTACAATTCTATACAAAGCTCTCCTGTCAAAAATCGTCGAAATGATTCTGGTAAACGAAAAAATAATACTTGGGAAGTAAACAATCATTTCATACTCGGCTTATATGCAAAAAATGGATCCATATAGGACCCCTTGATATGCCTAATGCATAGGCTAAAATAGGTTAAAACCAGAACGAATAAGCATTGCATTGATGGCATACAAAAAACAATTCATATATATGCATATAGAAACACAGTTGTGACTAAATCCTTCACAAAAGTGAAACTTGCGAAGAAATTACCCTGCGAAGAAATTACTTGCGAAGAAATTACTTGCGAAGAAATTACTTGCGAAGAAATTACTCTGCGAAGAAATTACTTGCGAAGTAATTACTCTGCGAAGAAATTACTCTGCGAAGAAATTACCCACAATGAAAAGAAGAACGCTAATATTACCCTGCGAAGAATAAGAGAACGAAGGAAACGCGTGCAATGAAAAGACTTGCAATGGAAGAGTGCACGCTAAAATTACTCACGAAGGAATTACAGTAAACCCACAAATTATAAATTAATTAATGAAGACAAATGAACTAGAAGTTCAAGGTAGCACGTTACACGCTTTCTTAAGGGATTTCTGGTATCGACAATAATGCTTGCAGGAAATTTGGTGCGTGTTTTATCTCCCATGCCCAAGGGCATCTTAAAATGGATTCACGAAATTTCTCTGACTTATTAAAAAAATATGAAATAAATTACAAGTGTACTATAAAAATGATTTCATCGTGTATGATTAACTGAATTATTGGTTTTTAAATAGTATAAAATATTCGTTTGAATCATATTTTTGGAAATTAGTGTTCGATATTTTTGTTAAATAAATAATGGTGAATGTATGCGTGACTTTAGATTACAGATTTAATTTTGAACGATAAAGTTCCTGAAAACTATTGTTAACAACAAGAACTATAAACATACAAAAAAGAGCTATATGCATTTTCATATTCAGAATGTGCCCTCTTTCGTACACATATTTGCCTGTATATTTTCCCCCTTTAAAACAAAGAGTTTCCCAACGGTATTCAACAGTTTCTATAATAATAATACTATTAATTTTTAGAAGTGTAACAACCAATGGCCCTGTCAGTTTTTTCCCCAAAGTCATCATGGACACTCGCTGTTTGCTGTATTTGGAACAAATACATAAAAGGATAACTGCATCTCTCTGGCTCTCAGTTGCCATGTATGTTGCGTTTACTACTGTACGAGTGGCGTGTATAATGAATCGTGTGAAAATAATATAAGGGAAAAAAAGGAAATTAGACCCAAGGGAAAATTATAATAATTTCACTCATTGGTTTCACTACTTTTTATTTTCTTTTATTTTGCAGTGATGGCTTCAATTAAGGAATAAACACTTCACCTCCCTGAAGGCAAAGCGTGGTTTATTTATTGGCTGACATTTAAAAGAAAGAGTTTGGCTTGGAACATGAATCTTCTATTGACAGTTTTCCTTGTTGGTGTATTGATATCTAACAAGCTTATACGATAAATTTTCTACATATTTTCTAAGGGTGTTAATTTGAATCTGGTTCTGTTTGGTAAAAATACATAAACTCCCGGTTTTCGCAGATAATGAAGTACCGAAACCGTACACGAAAAATTGAATATCTGCAAAGTAGCGTTTATAGTGTTTCATACATAAATCCCGGTAGTGCAATAAACAAAATACTTCTTTTTGTAAAGAATGGAGTTATATAGGTTTCAACAAAGACTCTTGGGGAATTTTATTTGCTTAAGTCTTAGATGGGATCAAAAAAAATATGGCTTAAACTGTATGTACATTAAATTATCTTTACAAAATCCCAATATGACCATACATTTGATAGTTATAACGTCGCTTCATCCAGCTCACTTTGTATAAAGCTCGCAAACTTTTACATAATAAGAATGTGCCATGTACTGAGGGACATGAAAATATAAGCGGGGGGTTCTGTATAGTAAAATCCAAAAATTCGACTAGGGAGCATATATCTGTTCAAAGTCTGAGAGAAGCAAGAGAAGTTGCTGAAAGACAGACCACAACAGCTACAATCTGTTTTTATTTTTTGCTTTTACAAATTTTTAAAATAACTTAAATTTATAATTTCAATTAGCTAGCTATCAAGCTGAACGGTTACTATTGTAATGCTTTCAAGTGAACTAGATCACACATGCTTTTAAGGTTTAAAATTTGTTGACTTTTCTACCAGCAGTATGTTGACAATAAAAAGGAGTGTTCCGTAGAACACATAATTTTATAAAATGGTGACAACTCTTTTGTATTACTTGTATATTATTAATTCCCCTTAACTGCTTTGTTCAAGCAATTTGATTTGATCCACTTTCGAGTATTGCATGTGAATCATCAACTAAAAAAATGAGGGTTTTTATAATTTGTTTTTATTGGTAAAAGGACAACCAGCTGTTTTCAACAATTAAGGAGTTCACTGGTGAAAAGTTTTCCATTGTAAAAAGTGTCAGCGGTGGATTTCAACTCCTTGGGCCCTCAACTGAGTCCATGAGATTAGGGTCTACAAAGTAAAACAAAATGAACAGCGGGAAAAATGCTTCGCGAGGAAAACCCTTCGCGACAAAATTGTCCACGAGAAGAAGGAGAACGGGGAAATTGAATGAATATAAAAGAGCAAGGGAGAATAATACCCACGGATTGAAAAACCAGAACTGATACTCATAAAGTGTTGATTGTCTTACCATTGTCCCTTCATTACTTGTGAAAGCATAGATGAGTCATATTTGACAGGATGACCGTCAAGAAATATTGATTATGTTATAATAGTATTATTTTATAAATCTTCACATTGGTAGGTGTATGGATATGAAATATCAAGCCACCATTCGTTTTTTTGCCTATATGGTTCGATATAATTGCATCCGACAGGATATAATAAGCATTATAGCATTAAAATTAGTCTATCGAACCTAGGATCGACTTCATTGATATACATATAATAATTACTTTCTTTATTGTGAAATCATTTTTATAAAAACAATTGGCATTATGAAATACGTCATCAACACCATCTACGCCATGGCTGTGTGAATATCAGGAGTTCAGAGCTTTGAGTTTCATGGCTTGCTCAACTCTCAATGATAAGGGGGGAGGTTCGACGCCTCCCGAGAGGGGAAGGTCATTTTTTTGCATATATGGTTCGATAGAATTGCATCCGACAGGATATAACTAAGCATACTATCGTTTAAATTAGTCTATTGAATCTAGGATCTCATCAATGCTGAGGTAGACCAAAAATGGCCTTCTCCTCTCGGGATTCGAACCTGCGCCCTCAACGTTGAGAGTTGAACACGCCTGTACGCACACGGCCCTTTGCACTTCCTTTTCAAATTTTGGTCAACCTCATTGAGAAGATCATAGATTCGATAGACTAATTCACACATTAGTATGCTTATTTATATCACGTCGGACACTGCAATTCTATTGAACCAAATAGGCAAAAAAGAAGCGCGATAGCTCATTGAGTTTATGCCTGGTCAATTTTCAATGTTGAGGGTTCAGGTTCAAGTCCCGAGAGGGGAAAGTGCGTTTTGGACAACTTCATTGATAAGATTCAATGTTGATAATCTCATTTTTACGCTAGTATGCTTATTTTTATCTCGTCGGACACTGCAATTCTTCCCACCAAATAGGCAAAAAAAGAAGAAATAGAAGCGCGATAGCTCATTGAGTTAAAGCATGCCCAACTCTCAATGTTGAGGGTGCAGGTTCGAGTCCTGAGAAGGGAAGGTGTATTTAACCATCCTCATTGATGAGATCCGAGGTTAATTAGACTAATTTTAACAACACAAATCTTATTTTTATCAACACTTATGCGATTCTATCGAACCAAATGGGAAAAAAGATCATGCATTAAAACACCCAGAGTTATTTTTCTTCCCATGGCCTTCCATCCATGCCATTTACAAATCCTACAACTGTCTGTATATGACTTATCGATATTATTATTATTAAGAAAATAACTTCTTAAATTCGATTAAGAAATATGTGTTTCCACTTTGAGACTTTAGTTTTATTATCCATGACTATAACTTCATTGTTATATCGGGTTACGATAGATGCATAATGAGAAAAAAAACTTATTAAAATAATCATCTCTTTAAAACAATAATCTGCTCTCTCAAGCTTTTAGAATGAAGAATTCCATTATTGAGCCAACGCCCTCACATATATTCTGAATATCAATATATTTTTTTTCGTTTCTTCTTTATTGTGTACATAATAGATATAAAATCATATAAAAATATAATATCTAAGTAAATAAACATACTAGTTTATAATAAAAATCTATACAAGAGGTTCATCAATGAAAAATATCATAAGGGAAACTATTTAAATATTTCTCTATTTTTTCATAATTGTAAAATATTCTTTTGATTTTGATGGATAAAATTTGATGACATGAATCCTCGGAGACGGAGGAGATCTTTATCTTTTTTTTTAAATACCAAAGTATGACTTTATCAAATCGTGTAATATTAATAAAAATGCATTAAAACTGCGTGTTATCAACTATATAATGTATAAATTATGTATTTTTTTTTCAGGAAGAGGGACTCGTGTAGATCACATGTTATAAATGAAATACTGAGGTTTTTTTGGTAATACAATTAATTTCTTATTGTTACGGTCCAGTATATAAGTAAATAAAATCTTAACTTTGTAATTGCATATTCAAAAAATCCCTATTTTCTTTTTAATAATGGATATCATAGCCAAAATAGATCAATAATATGTTTCATAGTTATTAAATTAAATACATATTTCATTTTTTCCACCAGAGTAACCATCAGATGATTTGGGGTTAAAAAAGATGTAATTTTGATTAGCATCAATTATCATAAAATGTGTTTTTCTCACCATTTTCATGAGCAATTAAGTCTATATAGATAAAAACAATTGTTTTTTTCCCTTCGTCTTCCTTCAATGAGAAAGATGATGGCGGTTTCTTCCTCGTGAAGAAAAGCTTCTGTATCCTTGAGGCCATTGCATCTGTCAGGATACCCCCCCCCCCCCCCCTATGAAAACAGAATTGCAATTATCTCAATGCAGCTCCCTCGACTATTCCTCCCGCTAAGAAATCATCATCATATCTTTATCCTAGGCCCACCTATTTATATGCAAATGTGCCCCTCATATGCACATCATAATACAGAGAACAATTACCTAAGTAAATATAAGCCATTAGGGCTTTATAGAGAGGACTAAAATAATCTTGGAGATAATTAAAAAATATAGTTTTCGATCTAAAAAGGAATAAATTTTACACTAAATGTGTATTTATGTTTTTATGAAAAAACAATTTTTCTTTGATATATACATATATACTACTTTGTAGTTCTATTTGTATGCATAATTATTTTTAATAAAGACATCGTGAAAGAGGGGGAAATACAAAAGGAATAACTTATGATCACTGATCTATATGCATAATAACTGGAATCTCACCAGATAAGAAATATTCAGTCCACTTAAAGAGCTCTTTAATGACTAGGATTGCTACGCCACTTGGTGATATAGAAGTTCAGCTGTCTTGGGACATGAAAGAAGGAAATCCACCATTAATGTCCTATGTTATGTACAATAAAGGAATGGTCCCTTAAAATGACGTCATTGGTGGAATGCCTTTTGTCCTGTCTACCTTTTTTCTTTCTTAAGACTTGGACTTCATACTTTGAATGTTCAAGGGATAATAATAATATTTCTTCTTTGTTTCATCAGCTGCGTACTCGGATATTGCTCTTTCCTTTTTTTTTACTCAGTCTATTGTGCATCCCTTTATAATTAAGGTCGCTCTCGGAAACTCACCAATAAACATGATTTTTTTCATTTGGTCAACCTGTTTTCTTTCTCTTTCTACGTCCAAGAGTCGGAGCGAGATGATCTATTTATCGACAAATATGAAGAAACAAGTTAAACATTTTTTTGGCTTGAGAATGAGCAGTTAGTTTAATCAGTTACTGGTAAAATATGGAATAGGAGGAGTCACTTCAAAGTGGATTCGCCAATGACGTCATGGATGTCAATTTTCAAAAAACACCACCTTTTCTCTATCTCTAGTTATTATAAAGATCTGTGTTTATGATAGTCATTTGACAATTGGTCCATACATTCGATACCGAATTAAGATGCTGCCAGTCAGTCTATTCACACAACTCTTCTTTCTGGCAGGGAATCCCTTAATAAGGTCTGACATATCATTTTTTTTTACAAAAAAGTTAAATAAGTAAGTACGTAATCATGTTATTTCTGTCTACATTCCATGGTTAATATTTTCCCATTAAAACAACGCTGCTCTCGACACTAATTAGACGTCAAAAGTCTATTTTGTTAACTAATTATTCTTTTCTTCTTTCAAAAGATAATTTGATGTGAATCTTCCAACGGTCATTTTTCTTCTTTGCCTGTGTCTTGGAGTGGAAGAAACGTTTATTTCAAGAAAGTAAATAATTTTTGTTGTTTGTCTCCTTTTTATATTGAGGTAAAATATTGGAGTTGTACGATAATTATTTTATGAACGTTTGAAATACAAATAACTTAGAGAAATAAAAATATTAAATGAAAATGTTCACCTCAAAATCAATTTTGAAAAATGATTGTATGTTTAAAGGTTCCTTTTGATATAAAAACTCTATTTAAAAAACCCACAAGATCCATTGGTTTTGCTAATATCAAAATTGCTGATACTCCATGCTATGGTATTCAAGAAGTCTATTGTCTAAAGCTTAAAGCTGTTGGATTGGCGCCCTTTCCTTTTTTGAAGTTCCAAAAAACACACAACTGCTTTTACATATCCTTCTTTGCAATTATCAAAACCTTAAACATTTAAAGATACAAGTTTCTTCAACCGAGAGACAGCTTGTTCATCTGCAAAGGACCAATGATTGGAATAATTTATGGAGTTTTAAGAACTTTAAAGTTTGTTTTGTAAATTTCCTTTTGTCATGGATTCTAAATAAATACTGATTTATACTATGACTCCACGTTTTGAGATGCTTTAGTAAGTACATTAGGGGTATTATAAAACCTAATATTAAGATATCAAAATTTATCCCCCCGCGAAAGTTGCGTCATAAGAAACTAAATGATTAAATGATTGACTAAAGTACATATAAAGACAATAAGTCGCTTAGTTCCATCTTAATCTTACGATTCATAATTTAATTTTGAAGGGCAACCCCTGAGGCTGCCCAAAAATGTCCATATCACCACAAGCCCCCATCAACACGTCTGTCTCCATAATGACCTATCAACTTAATTTATAACTCTAATAGTATATAAACAATTAATAGAACCCTTTTATCTTGCCCCAGTTTCTTCTTCTCTGTCGTCAATGCTTTTAAAATGTCATTGCGACACGTTTTCTTCTAGCACGAACCCTGATCCTCCATGGAGATGAACTCCAGCTATGCTTTTGGATTGACCTTGTTCTTCTCTCTCTCTCTCTCTCTCCACCCTCGAAAAAACCATATACATAAAATAATATGAGGTTGTCTCAACAAGGAATTTCATTAAAGTAGAAAGTTGGCGCCTTGCTCACAATATTGTTTTTTCTTCTTAAGGTGCTTCAGGATAACCGTTGCATCTGTCAAAATATTTCGACATAAGGATATTCATCTCTTATAGGAGCTTTAGGAGATGCTTGATCCCCGGGACCCCCTAATTTGTTTTGAGGGTGCCATTTCTTTTATGAATACGTTAGACATGGTCTGATGTTTTGTATACACCTAATGGCCGTCTAATGATCTATTTCGTCTATAGGATTCATGACTATATCTTCTCTATGTATATATTTATAATTATTTCAGCTTGGGATCTTCTTGTTTATTTTGTAACTTTTGAGAATAGTGTATTTAACTTATGAATGTTATGTTTTACTTTTTTTGTATTGTATTTTTTAAATATTCTATTTTAAAATTATATTTTTTATTTAATTTTTTATTTTATTTGAAAAACATTGTATTGTATAAAAACATTATTCTCTGTTTAAAACATTGTATATTATCTAGAAAATATTATTTTTAAATATATAGGGACTACAGAAATATATATTATGAAGATTAAATAACCCCCAGCTTTGTGGATGATATGTAGGAATGGAGGAGGACTATCACGGACAATACTTTACATATGTATGGAGTTAATGTTAGGAACTGCATTATCTTTTAAGATCATTACAAGGACTGCGAGAGACTATTTGGTGACACCGTATATAGTGATACCTTTGTGGATTTCCAAGCTTTCTTTATGTTGAAGAAATTTGTTTTTGTAAGCTTCAGAAGTTGCAAGGAGTGATATATGTAAAAGCAGTTAATAACATTCTGTTGTACTTTTTGGACTTAAAAAAGAAAAGGGTGTCGTTCCAAAAACTATAAAGCTATATACTACGCCTTGTTAAATGCCAAAGCACATATTACCATCTCTTTAACAAAACTGAATCTCTGAAACCAAGGGACCTACAAACAATTTTGTGATCAGCTGCCGCCAGATATACGACTTGTTCTCTGAAAATTCCGTCTCTTTGCAAAGGATTCTTGTATCCTTACTGTAGAAGAGATCAAATATTCCTCATCAAGTTCCTATATCATTTAATATTCTTGTATCGGATTCAGAAAATTTCATATCGATTTATTTTCAAAAAATCTATTTTGAATACATTTTTAAAGTGTGGATTGTGCCAATTTAACGTCTCTTTAATTATTTTTAGTCTTTGTTAATATTGATGTCATTCTTCTTCGAAGTAATAATTTTAGACTACAATGTTTATTTATATTTGATTTAACTATAAAATATTTCAGGACAAAAAAAATAAATTTCAATTCAAAAATATCTATTTTACTTTGAAAACATTGCGTTTTATGTTTAAAATATTATTTGTTTTATATCCTTATTCATTTATAAAATATACATTAGTTAAAGGAATCTTTTATTTATTTGAAAAACCTGGAATTTATTTGAACAATGCTGTATTTTTATATATGTATTTTTTATGTGGAGTGGCTGGAAACATCCCATATTTATAAAAATTGAATATATCTTTTAATACCTTTAATAAAAAATCTATGTGTTTTTAAACGCAAATTATTGTCGCATATTTTCCGTTTCTAAGGACGATGAAGTCTATAATAATGCTGAATTTCATCCTAAAGGCATAGTTCAAAGCAATCTACCCAAAGAACAATTGTATTTGAGCCAAAGCTGAGCAACCATCACACACACAACACCAACCAAATGCCTGAAGTTCTGTGCTGAACGGTTGGCTGATTCACAAACCTAAATACACGGCCATTATTTTCACCCAAAAATGAATCCTTTGACCTTTGCATTATATGCATATTGGAGAAGGAGACTACCCCGACATCGCAATTCAATGAAGACTTCCTGAATGCCACATCGTGAAAAAACGGAGTAACTTGCTATTGAAGTTAATTATCAACTACTGTAAGGATTCGGACGCTGTTGGAAGGGTATGATTTTAACTGAGGAAAATTTAATTGAGTAAACATGTTCACAAACATCTTGTCTAAAATATTTTAAATAGAAAATTAAATTTAAATATCAAAATAAAGTTATGGACATCTTATAGAAATAAATAATTCAGTTCAGTTTTACTTCTGAAAAGTATATGTGATTCTTATATAAAGATATAAAAAGTAAAATTTTAACATGTACTGTATTTGATATTGAAAACAATTTTTTGTTTGAGAAATACTCTTAAATACATATGATCAATTCAAAACAACTGACGGAATTAAGTAACGTGACGATGTATACATATATGAATTTTAATACATTAATACAACATTTCAAACAACGATGACATAAGAAAAATATTCAGATTGTTAAATACTGTGCTGCAACTCCCGTACCTGTGGATCAAAACGTTGCCGTCCTTCTTGGACAAATCGCCAGGCAAATGGCGGACCTGGCAGCAGTCAAGACTGAAGGTCTGCAACCTGGAACGTCGCAGGCTCCAGCGGCACAAAGAGCTCCACCTCTCCTGCCTGCTCGACAGACAGGACATCGACGTGGCCGTAATCACGAGACCGACATGGCCCCCTGGTTGGCACCTTTAAAACAAATGGGTACGTCTCGTTTGGGCCTCGTGGGGGTGGAAAGAGGAGGATAGGTCACTTCTCGTGAAGACTGACCTGGCAATGCACTCCAACGCCAAGCTACGACCGACCTAATGTCGTCAGATGTTCAAACGGTGGGGACCGCCCCACTTACAGTGTTCTTTCGGCGCGTCTACAGGGAATGGAACTCCTCCGAGCCGGATCTGTGCTCACCGAAAGAGATCGCCTCGATATCATCCTTGACCAAGCTAAATCCGCGACTGGCACGGCAAAGCGTGTTCTCATTCTCGGTGACTTCAATTTCGACACAATGAGGCACACGACAGGAGATTATCTCGCGGAGGAGCTTCCGCAGATTCTTAGCGATGGCATGAAAGACGCGAGCCTCGACTACGCGACCACGAAGGCCACCTGGAAGTCCTATGGGAAGTTTGAGGGTGAGCACCGAAACATCTTGCCTGACCTAGTCTACTCCGCCGGGTTAGGACTGCAGTGGTCAAGGTTCTAGAGGACGCACTTCCGATCACCGCCCCGTTGTCGCAAATATTTTGGTCCCAAAGTGAGAGGAGCGGGACCAGATCAATCAAAACGACGGAACTTTAAAGCAATTCGGCAAAAATGAACTAGAGTCCGCCCTTCAAAAATGGCCGGGGACGTCTATCTATAGCAGTAGCGCAGGTTTCCAAAGTGGGGTGTCGCGACCCCCGAGGGGTCGCGAGACGGTCAAAGGGGTCTCGAGACGACACAATGTTTGCCTATGTATAGAATTTTGTTAGGTTTCCGCCACCTCAGAAGATAAGGGGGTCGCCAGTCTCAGAATTGTTTTGGGGGGTCGCGGATTGAAAAGTTTGGAAACCATGGACACAGAGGATGTCAAAAAAGTTCATCGATACCTCCTGATGGGATCAAGGTTGCCTCGACGAGGTTGCCACTATCAAGACCTAAAAGTTAAGACGGGTAGAATCTTACCTATTGCTCATCTAGTGAATCGATCACTGGCTTCAGGAACCGTTCCGACCGCACTCAAGATGTCGAATGGCTACCCGTTTTCAAGGGCAAGGGCAAGTTCGCGGCTGACCCCGCATCATACAGGCCAGTCTGCATCCTCCCGGCTCTTTCCAAGGTCCTGGAGATCATCGTAAAGTCCGACCTCGAGGACCACTTGGCCAAGACGGAAGCTCTTCCAAATACCCAGTTGGATTCAGGAAAGGTCGCTCGACCACGGCCGCGCTGGCCACCCACATGCAAAGTGGATGGAGGCCGAGCAGAGGGGAAAGGTTGTTGGGGTCCTCGGATTTGACCTTTCTGCTGCCTTTGACACTGTCAACCAGCTGCAGCTTTTACCAAAGCTGGGGAAGCTTGGGATTGCTGGCACACATTTAAGTGGTTCCATTCATACCTCACTGGCGGTTACCAGCGTGTAGTATGGAACGGTACCGAATCTGAATTCTTACCAGTCGAGTACGGAGTGAGACAGGGCTCCATTCTGGGACCCATTCTCTACCTTGTCCTGGTCGCGGACGTCACCTCCTGCGTTGGTATCGGCAACGAAGACATAGTGGCTATGCAGACGACTTCTTCCTCTGGGCCGTTGGTGACTCTCTTGAGGGAGTCGGGTCCCTTTTGGAGTCAAGGACAGACGCCTTCTCCAGATTTGCGGGGGGGAACGGCCTCGTCCTTAACGCCACCAAGACCCAGCTCATGATCGGGGGCAACGCCAAGAAAAAGGATGTTCTGGGTTCACCATCAACGTCGGGGGCGTCGAGGTGCACCCACTCGATGAAATTGAGTTTCTTGGGGTCAAATTTGACATTGCATTCGCAACAGTACCTCACAACATCAACATCGCTAAGGCAGCAGAAAGCGGGCTGCACTCATCTCTAGGCTTGCCGTGCACTTACCAAGAGGAAAATACCTACGGCAGCTGGCAAAGGGATTAATGATTGGCAAAATCTCTTACGCTGCTGCAGCTGTGACCATTCCAAGACTTGATAATGAGTGCAAGGGGCCAAATGCCGCACACAGGGCGATACAGGTCGCCATAAATGACGCAGCTAGGAGCATCGTTGGATGCAAAAGACGGGACATATCCACGTCCACGACCTCCTTGAGAGAGCAGGCCTTCCCTCCCTCAACGAGGTGGCCGCCAAGGCAGTGGCCCTGAAGACTGGAAATGCTTTTTACTCCAACGACGGGGGCGGCGGTGCCAGGAACCGGTTGGTGACTTCGTCTTCCCATCGAGGGGGAGGCCATGAGGTCCACCACTCCAGTAGCGTATCCACTCGGAAGAGAGACGGCTACCTTTGCTGTCATGCATATCTGTGTGGAACA
>CP045894.1:6454148-6475254 GCA_013387185.1 Caligus rogercresseyi
GGGCGGAAGGAGAGAAAAACGAGCATCTTTGATGAAGCACCTTCTTCGTTTAGTCCTGACATTATTTGCCTTCAGGATATAAAGGCAATCACGTCTTTAACATGTAACATAACTGTCCATTATGTCTTCCCAAAAGCTTTCATTTTTTTTTACGGGCTCTGGAGAGAAGAGAGGCGTTTTAACTTTATTTCGAAGAAAATTTCAATTCTCTACTGTGTAAATCAATATTCTGGGTTGAGTGATTGGCATAGGATTCGTATTTCTTCAAACGGAGTTGTATTTTACATAATCAATGCCTACGGACCAAATGAAAAGTCTTCACAATTCTTCCAAGCTATTAAATTCGCAGCAGGACAGCAATATCCCCCTTCTTCTAATTGGTGACTTGAATATCGATTTGGAAAAATCCATTCAATTACACCCAAATTCCTTAATACTAAAGAAAGTAATTTTTAGTTTCGATCTAATTGATGTAATGGATAAATTTAGTCCTGGGAACTTTTCCTGGTCGAATGGAAAAAAGAGATCTCGACTAGATTTGGCTTTAGCTTCTCCTTCTATTGTAGCTAGGATTAGAAATGCGTGTTATCGTCCCGATCCTTCGTCGGATCATAAAATTATTGAACTGGTTTTTCGTTGTGACGAGTTTAGACACAACTTTAAGATTCCACGTTGGTTGCTGAACGACGAAGATTTTAATGTTAAATTAAGGCGTAACCTTGAAATTAGCTATAAAGACTCTCTGTCAGCCTTTCAGGCATTAAATATAATGACTAAAACCATTTGGTTACAAGTTCTTGGGTAAAAGCAAAGAGAAAAAATAAATCTGCGGAACATCAAAGACAAATAGAAAATATACTCGAAAAGAAATCCTTATTTGTGCGGTCATTTATGGCGGACACTGTAAACTCCTTTCGATTATCTGAAGTTGCTGAAGCAGAAATGGAGGCCAAAGTCTTACGTGAGCAGGATCCCATTAGAGATTAAGAGATGTCTCAAGAATGGAAAAAATCTCGGCTCACACTGTACGCAAGATTATCGATGGTGATAAAGCTCTTGTACATAGTCGTGATATTTTAGATTTCTTTCATTTCCGATTTCAATCTCTCGTTGAAGAGAGAGTGGGATATTTTCCTAGGCCAAAGAAGCGATTACGGCCTCTCCAAGACACTGTCTTTTCTCTGGAAAAAATCTCTAATTATATATTGAAATCTCTCAGATCAACAAAGCCAGTGGTCCAGATGGAATTAGTGGAATGGTCTTTCGAAAGTTTTCTAAGCAATTAGTTCCATTTTTGTTGAAAGTGGGAGAAGAGATGGAGAGGAAAGGTAAGATGCCTACCTCTCTAAATCAAGGAAGGATCGTTCTTATTCCAAAGAAAGGGGATGGCACTGACTTCAGTCATTGGAGACCCATAACTGTCTTGAATGAATCATACCGAATTCTCTCTGGAGTCCTTGCTCATCAAATGGAGAATATTTTAAATAAAAAAATCGGACCACATCAAAAAGGATTCTTAAAAAGCCGTAAAATATATGATATTTCTTTCAATATTCAAGCTGCTATAGATTCGGTTCAAAGCAAGGGAAATATGGAGCTATCATTGCAGTTGACTTTTCAAAGGCATTTGATTCTATATCCCACAATCAAATTCTCAGAGCTACTAAACGCTTACTGCCAAGAATTTTTTAATCCCGTTCGTTCTTTGCTTTTCAATGGGACGTCCTCCATTATCTTAAATGGACAAGAAAGCAAAAAAATTACACTCGGGAAAAGCTGTAGACAAGGGTGTCCTTCAGCACCGTTGCTGTTCATAGCCGCAATTGAAGAGTTCGCTCAGAAAATTATTCACAAATATGGAGGGTTCGGAGTAGACTTTGAGGGTTCTCCCCATTTAATTGATCTGTACGCAGATGATGTGACGGTAACTCTCCAGGCTAATTCAGAAGCACAAATTGTAAGAAGAATTGAAATTATTCTGGATTTTTTTTCTAAATTCGAGAAAACGTCTGGATTATCAATAAACAAAAAGAAAACATCCATTTTACCAATTGGTTCTTGGGTTCCTAGTCTAGATTCGTGTATTCGTTCCTGTCCAATTAAACCTTCAGTTGAAGTTTTGGGAATAGTTTGGTGTAGAAATGGGATTGATAAAAAAATCTGGACTACCCTCTCTTCTGTGGTAATGCAGAATATAAGAAATGGAGGAACTATCGTTTGCAGAAAAGAATCGATCTCTACAACTTGAAAATAGTCCCATTTGTGTTATACAAAGCCGCCTCTTCTCCTTTGCTTGCCGAAAAAGCTATTTTGGATGAGACAAAGTGGTTATGCTCTTTGTTCCACTAATGGTATCTGCCAACAATGAAAAGGAAGAGGGTCACCTTGGTGGGGGCCTTACTCAGTTAGCTCTTATTATCCCCAAAATGTATTTAAAAGTGTTTCGCTACTATTCCAAAATATCCGGCGTCTGAATGGAGAAAATGTATCTCATCAAATATAAGTTATACTCCTTGCTCATGTTCGGCTCAGAGTTAACTAATAAATTACCTCTGATTTTTCGGTCGTCTGGGGATGTGCGCAGAGAATTATTTGGAGAACACTCCGATATATGAAAACAATTCAACGGTGGATGTCATAAGGCATAATTGTCATAAAAAGCACTTCTTTAAAAATTGGGAATACCAGAAACACTGGAAGAATTGGCAATTACAAATGGAATTTTGACACTCCACAGTAGTGATCTCCATCCCATTTTTAAGGACGGGAGATTCAGATATCCTTTGCAAAGATCAGCAAATGATCATTGCTTATTGAAGCCCTGGTTCCTTAAAATGTCTGGTTCTCCGAAGTCTGATGGCAGGAAATGTGATGAGCTTTGCATCAAATATATGACAGTCTGAAACTTCCAGAAAGTTGGAAAAGGAAGATCATGAGGTCTCTCTGTGGAATAGCTGACGGGAAAAAATTCACAGCTCAGCTGTTGATTTCTGCAGAGCTTATTAAGTTTTATCTACCTTGTAAGGACTGTGGTATTTTAAATAACTCCGTAATTCATGCTTTTGTTGAGTGCCAGGCTGTTCAAATTCTAATGCAATTTCTGAAACTAATGTACGTGGAATGGATGGTGAAAATGCAGATAAATACATCAAGGCTTCAATATTATTTGGAGTTGGAGGTCGTGAGAATTCCTCACGACTGAAAGCAATTAACAATGCCCTTCTTTCTGCCAGGCTTTAATAGCCAAACGATTAACAATATATCATCCTCTGCAAGCTTCAGAGCTGAGGCCAATAATTCTTTCTGCTGCGGCGAGGTACGCCGCTTTGGACCTCAAAATTCCTTCCGTATTTGGTGATTCGTGGACACTAGCCGCCGATGAAATCCGATACTTCCCTTCCGGTCCCTGTTTTATAATGACGCCATAAATAAGCTTTTAAAGAAATTTAGAAACTACAAATAGATTTTTATAATTTTCCGTGTTTTTTTTTCGTTTACTTGTGTCATTTCGTTTTATGTGCTTTTAATTGATATATATTTTAAGATTGTTCAGCTCGGATGCTAAAAATTTAAACTAGAATGTTTAATAATGTATTTTTTTACGCATTAGCATCTTTTTATATACCTTATACTTTGTTTATTGTATATATTCTATGAACTGTGAAATAAAGAAAAAAAAAAACATCTTCTGAATTTTAGACAGAGTGGTATACTTCAAGATACATAGATCTCGAGACTTCTTTGGAGACTCATTCAAGCCAAGGAGATAAAGAATTCGAATGATGAAATAATACACATAATTATAAATGGAATAATTTAATATTTTCTAGACATTATATTTATAAAATAATATATATGAATCAATATTTAAATTAATTGAATATTTTTCTAAATTACGTGAGGAGGGCATATTTTTATTTTTGAAATCGAAAATTTTGTTCTTCAGTTCCTTTATTCTAATAAATGTCGTAAATCCGGCAAATTTTACTATAATATCCGAATATCCCAAAAAGTCTTGAGACCATACTTTGAAGAATTTGTTCAAATTAATATAAAATTGAATATTTTATTTTTAAAAATTTAAAGAAAAAATATCTTAGAAAGAAACCCATATATTACAAGAAAAGTCAATGGTATCCTGCATAAAGTATCACGAAATATTCTTCATGATTTATGATTTAATGAGGTTGCGTTGAATTTATTTCAATTCCTGTCTCTAATTAAGTAATTCTTAGATAAATATGTTTTCATTAAAATAAGATCCTATTAATTTTCTACGATCTATGTTTTTATATTAGTGTTTTTCAAATAAATATAAGTAAAAATATGACTTTATTTAGTAACTTTTATCAAATTTATAACATAAGAGTATATTAGTGACGTCACACTCACCCTTCTGTCCTACCAGCTGAACTCCTTCTGTCTGATATACCTTATCTCTATGTATCTTGATATACTTAATAATAATATGGAACATTTCTCTCGAACATGATTAGAAAAATTAAGAGTTGGCATTATGAAATGTGTGGCATCCCTTACTCCTGGTTATTGAGTATATAAATTTCATCCTTTAAGGACATAACCCACTTTTTCTTATGAACCTGAATCAATATCGTTTACGAATCTTATCAATAATGTATCCAATATCCTCAAGGGAGGGTCAATAAACAGACTGCATCCCCTGGGTTCAAGTTGTGGAGGGCCCTTGGATATTTTAGAAATGTTCATATGCTACAAAAATAATAGACCCTTCTCTTTGGTCCGAGAGATGATAAGCTAGCAAAAAAAAACAATGATTGGGGCTCACAGGACATGATATACATAACTGATGCTCAAGTCAGTACTACAATAATGCCACCAACACTTATGTTAATGACAGTGGCCTTCAATCACTTAATCACACACACACACATACTTAATACAATAAATGGTTATGTTATAATTGTAGCCTTAAGACGTTTTCTTATTATTTATTTTTGGTATTATTATTAAGCATCGACGATTTATTGTTGTAATAATAATCAATATTTTAATTAACACAAGTAAAAATGTTAATATGTCATCAGCTCATTGAAGATGTTACTTTCCTCATATAAAGGATTTTTTCCTTTCCATAGCATTAAACATGTTGACGTAGGTTATGACGTCATTAAGGAACCATTTTTATTCTTTTTTTAAGAATTGACAAAAAGGAATGGACCGGACAGGACTGGACTGCAGTCCTCGGTCCTACATAAGGACCTACACAACACTAGTTATTACCATCTTACAAGAACACTGAAAGTGTAAAAATATTAATACAATATAAAGTGCTTATAGCGAGGAAAGTATTAAAGCGTCGACTTCTGACATATAAAAAAGTGAGCGGATCAAAACATAAGTAACGTGAAGTAAGTAAAGGATGAATATTAAATATTGTGGAAGTAATCATATGATAAAACTCTGCCTCCATATTTAAATGAATAAAAATATGCATACAAATGCTTTGACAACTTGTTCTTATAATAAACAATTACTCATTTAAATTGATTTACCGATATGTTTACATATTTTTGAAGGAATTTTTATTATGACACATTTGCATTCTTTGAACTCTGTGTAACGAAGGAGGAAGGGAAAAAAGAAGACAAAAGACAGATTACCTTTTGGAAACATTCAAACCTTCCCCTGGAACTTGATTTTTTTGTATAGTAACACATTCAAGGAGAAATTTACCTGGAGAAAGAAAGAAAATAGTGTTTTTGCCTTATGAATACTATGTAGTAGTAGTAGCAGCTAGTGGCCCATGCATTAGGTTGTCTCTCCCATCATGAGAGGACACATCATAGTCAATCATTTGAACAATAGCTTCTTAAGAAAAGTTGTCCTTCTTGCTCTCGTAGGAGCTCAAGTCTGTCTTCTCCTCAAATTAAGCTGGAGAACGAAGGGAATATCCCCCGCAGATACCACCACCCTCAGAAGGAACCACCTAGGAAGAGTGTCGCTCCTCTCAGCTTTGAGTTTGACGAAAAGAGCTTCCAGGACACCAAGGAGAAAATCAAGGAGGAGCTACTTAGTGAGTACAATGTGGATCCAAAGGAAGCATTCCAGAATCTTCGACGAAAAGTCTCCAAGGAAGAACGAAATATGGGAGTCCTTAAAAAGGTAGGTCGCCGTCGTCGTGTCTATGAATTGACATTTGGTCTATTTTGATTTTATAGAATTGTATATTCAAGGATAGTGTTGTGTCGGTCCTTATCTAGGACCGAGGACTGCAGTCCAGTTCGGTCGGTCCAGTCCTTCTTGTCGGTCCTTAGAGAAGGAAAAATGTGATTTTTTTACGTCGGAGCCTACGTCATGTTGTCAACAATAATGCTATGAAAAGGAAAAATCCTTTATATGAGGAAAGTAGCATCTTCAATGAGCTAATAACAAATATAACATTTTTACCTCCGCCGAAGGAGGTATTGTTTTCACTGGTTTGTTTGTTGGTTTGTTAGTTTGTTAGTTTGTTGGTTTGTCAGCAGGATAACTCAAAAAGTACTGAACGGATTTGGATGAAATTTTGTGGAGTTGTTGGAAGTGCCAAAAGGAAGAAGTGATTAAATTTTGGCATCTCTGAGTGCAGAATTAAGGCGCCAAATGAGCTAAATACTACTAAATTTTTCAAGTTAGCCTACTCTGCCAATAAATGTCGCTGTGCTGTGAATTGGGTGCCGGGAGCGTCTTCCTCTCGGAATTTCCGTCTATGGGAACCCTCCCCCGTCTCTCTACGCCTCCCCAGTCGTGAAAAATCCGCCTCGGAAGGCTCATGACGGCTGAGGTTTGCACTCTCTGAGTGTATATATGCCTCTAGTTTACTTATGTTATTATAAGTATTATTTTTTTAATACATTCGTACAACATTTATTCTTGAGTGTTACCAAACATCAAAAAACTTATTTACTACATGCAGAAACATAAAATTTAACACAACCAATATTAAACGAAACAAAATCAGTATTAAATATTGGTTATTATTACAACAATAAATATTCGATGTTTATGGCAATACTTAAAAACTAGCCTCTAGTGGTTTAAACGGAAGGGTTTTGAATTAATTATTTTTACAGAAACATTAATGAGTAATGACCGACGACGAGTACATTGAAAAGGCTATATTATGATAAAAAATCTAAGGAACGGTTCCAAGAACCGACGGTCCTAAGACTGGACTGGATCGGACCGAATAATTGGGATCGACCAACACTACTGAAGGATATAAATAGTATAAGATATAACCACTTATTGTTTAAGTTGATATATTATATTTTTACACACACATTTAGAAAAATAATATATAACTTGACTTCAAAAATGTTTTTGATTGTGACACTTAAACATAAATTTAATTATTAGTTTAAATCTTTATACACATTACGTGTGTTCACGTAATTAGCTTTTGGAGCTGTTAAATAGTATTTTTGATAAAGTTGTGTGTATTCAGAAGGGGTTTCCCCTCATTATTTGTTCACTGGCGTTTAGTTTGTTGAAGATAACTCAAATGAACAGATTTGGATAAATTTTTTAAAAGAAGGTGATTAATTTTTGTCTCTGATATTAGGCCGAATATACTAATTTTTATGCCTATTGCCAATAGATGTTGTTCGCGGATTTCCGTCTATTAATTTTGCTTCAAATTCCTACAGCCATGAATAAAAGCTTATAAAAAGTTTTTTAAGTTAATGTTAGTTCAATTACATTAATTAACATAGTGAAGGATTAAGAATATCATAGACCTATGACCATTTAACCATGAAGGGATTTGAAATAATTTCTATTAAGTAATATTATTATTAATCAGTATAATTATATATACTTATATCTGTATATATAAATGTTAAATCCCAATTGTTGAATGTTTATGACACGTACTCCAATTCATTTTATAGTCAGATGTTGATTGCATGTATATGTCATAGTGGACATGGAGATTCAGTAGAGATCCTGGTAGAGATCACAATTGTATCCTCTCCTAGGAGTGGCTATGATCGCGATTTATATCAAAAGAATGAACGACTCCGCTAGAAGAGATCAAGAGTTATATCTCTTTGAAGGGATGACGACTTAAATATGGAGATGGTATGACGATGTTCTCCAAACTATTTAGTTAGGTCCGATTTCTTCTAAAAGAGTATTAAATTGTTACTTATATATAGTACATAGATACAATGTAAGTAAAACATTGCCTTGAATTTGCTTCCTTGAACACTCAAATGATGAAATCTTTGCCCCCAAAATATGGAATAGAAATTGCAAATGAAATATATATTTTTTTACAACATCGTAAGATATTATCTCCATATCTCAATCGTCATCTCTCCTAGAAGAGATAAAGATCGTAATCTCTACCAGGAGAGTCAACGATTCTACTGGATCTCCATCTTGCTGCGACTTATGTTTTCAGTGGGTTTTTTTTTACTTTACCTCTTTGAATTTATGTTAATTAACACCGATCCAAAGTATTTTTTATTTCACTGTCATTAAATTGATTCTTTAGTTATTATATTCAACCAATCATAACAAGGACATCCCTATTTATGCTGGATCCTTATTCAAGTCCATAACCATCAAAAATTTGTTATTAAAATCAGGGCAGCGCATTTCACTCTCAATGTAGAGTTTACAGGATTGCCTCAGTAGAGAAGAAGGTCTTTTTACCTAATTCCTTGGAATGAGCCAAGGTTTGATGAACTAAATACAATCAGGATGAAAGTGATTAAAGTTATTGCTGGTTCATCTGCATTACTAGTTGTCTTCATTTCTTTGGGGCATTTTTAAGCAAGGTTTCAGGTGTTCCACTGACCTTAAATATTGTTTGCCTGTACGGCGTTCTGGATCGTTGTGGCTCACTTTCATTCCAGCTTACAACTTCATAGTATCATATACTACAATTTTGTTGAAGTATATACTGTCACCTAAACGTAAGATACTACTAATAATAAGCATAATTTTAGCAAGTCAAATCCGTCAAAGGCATGTTCGTTCAAAAGAGCTCCCTCATGAGTCAGCTGATGGGAATCGTGCATCGAAAGAAAAGGGAGGTGGTTCTCGAGTGTCGAGAGGAGTCTCCAAAGCTTCTTGGAGACGTGTTCATCCAGGAGGATTCCATTCCAAGGCACAAGCCGGGCTCAAAAGAGTTTCATGACTGGTATGGTCCTCTCAGAAAAGGCGGGATATTTGAAACCTCGGAGTGTAAAGCCGGACAGCGTGTGGCTATCATTATTCCATTCAGGTAGGTTCCGTGCATTATTAAAATTGTTGCCATGGGCCGTCGTAAATGAATATCAAATGTCCATAAAGGTTTTATCAATTGGAAAATATTCTATCAAAGTAGTGTTTTTTCATAAAAATAATATAAATCTATTAAACGTTTTGGGAATAAAGGCCTTAGCTCAGTGGAAGCGTGCTGTATTGTTAATGTTGAGGGAGGAGGTTCGAATATCGAGAGGGATATACCTCATTAAAATAGATAGTAGGTTTGAAAAATTAGTTATATAAGATATAATGGTTATTGGTTGCCGCTTTGGTATGCGATTTCATAGATTGTTTGATCTGATTGAGATTAGGTTTTACTTAATTATGTGATATCTGAATTGCTTTTCTTCAATATAATTTACATATTTAATATAAATGAAATATATAATTTGCATATTTGAAATAGTTAAAAAAATAATAATGATGAAATGAGTCAAAAATAAATATTAGAAATAGTGAAATGATTCATTCCATGATATCAAATAAAATGAGTAAGAAAAAGATTTATCAAATAAATAAAATACATGATTTGCATATTTGGAATCAATAAAATATTATAAATAAGGAATTCATTAATTTACTGATTCAATGGATTATCAGACCGATTTAAATGGAGATCAAGATCTCCTGGATTAAGATATGGCGAGATGGCGTTAAGAAAGTGAGATCCCATATCAAAGTAGTTTTATGATGCTGAGATCGCATTCCAAAGCGGCAGCGATTATTCAACTCCACGGAGATGCAATCGAACCAAATAGACAAAAATATATATTAGAAGATTCCTAATACTCTCAAAATGAAAGAAATCATTGCCGCACTTTTTGAAATTGTAATTTATATTTCCCAATTTTTCTTTTAATTATGTTTAAAACTCATCAATATTTTTTATGAAAAGAAATTTTATTTTGTTCAATGTTTCAATTATAGGGATAGAGAGGAGCATTTACGCATCTGGCTCTATAACATGCACCCCATTCTTCAAAGGCAACAAATTGACTACCAGGTCTTTGTTATAGAGCAAGGGGATGACAATAATTTCAATCGTGGGGCCTCATGAACATTGGATACAAAGAGGCATTATCATCACATTCCAATGATTTGGACTTTAATTGCTTCGTTTTCCAGGACGTGGATTTGATACCAGAGAACGATAGGTGAGACGAATAAATATAGTAATATTGAGGAAGAGATAAATTAAATACCAAAGTGGTTTTTGACCTTCCATTAACAGCTGTTTTTGTCGGAGGAATGAAAGAGTGTCAAAAAGAGAGGAAAAATCAAAATAATCAAAGACGCGATTCTACATAACTAGAGAGAGAGAGGTTTGGGCCATAGAGATATAAATATATAGAGAGCTTATTCCCTCCAATAGCAGAGAAATATCGTTCAGCTGTCGCCTGTGCCCAATATAAACAAAGTAATTTGACCTACGTCATCGTAATCTGATCATTGAGATAGAAGGATTTGTTTATATTAGTCACAAAAACGTATTCCTCTGAAGAATCCAATAAAACCATCTATGTCTTTATATCTCTATGGGTACATTATATCAATATTAAGTTTTATAATTTAGTTATCATGAACAAAAAGAGCATTTATATATCATATATTTGCCTTTCTTTTCTACACCTATAGCAGAAATAAGATTTGTAGTTGTCAAAGAGTATAAAAAGGGGCAACGCATACATCAACTTTATTTACTGACAACTCAATCGATAATTAAATAATCTCTCTGACTTCTGTCAACGGAGCATCAGAGTGAGTGCCAGCATAAAACATCCGTATAGTTAACGCAAAAATAATAGTACCCATAAATTACCGAAGATTTACCCATATATTCATGTCACAGGAACTGACAGAACATCATTTTTTTAAACCCGAGTACAAACTGAGGCGGGTCCTTTGATTTTAAGGGATACATGATTGGTGTTGTGCCCTGTGGTGTATAGAGTCTTGACTGAGTAGTCTCAAAAACAGCTGAATACTGGTTCGACCAGGTACTCAATCGGTCCCTGCCCAATAACTGTCTAAATGTATTTAAACCCCAAGACAGAACAGGAAACATGTTAGTAGGTTTTTGGTGTTTTCTACAGTTATTTTTGTTCATACTGTTTCTTGTTATGGGTCATTTAATAAAGAAAACATAAACTAAATACATATTAAAAATCCAGATTTTATTGACTATATTAAATTATTTCCTACCTTGCTGCTCGGACGAAGGAGAACTTGCCCCCCCCCCCCCCCCCCCCATTTTATAATGCATTTCATTTATTTTCTGATTTTTTCAAATATGACGCATGACGCAATGAAAACATTTTCCAAACCAATCGGAAAAGTTTAAATCACTTTTGACAATCTGAAAGAATAATTGTATCAATATCTTCATCGCTGCTCGAAGATAAATTCGGATAATCCTTTGCGATCGACCAGTAGAGCGTGATCGACTGATTGAGCAATAATAATAACGATCCCAGCTATTCTTCAATAAGATTCGAGTTTAAACTTTATTTCACGAAAAGATTCGTTCATGGCCCAATTATTTGTTCACTAAAGGAAACCTTTCTTTTACTAAAAAATATAAGGCTCCGGGTGCATATCATATTTTGTTAGAACAATCACTGTTTTAAATGATCAATTAAATCTTTAAAAATTCGAAGATTTATTCATAATGAATGAATCCCTTATGAACCTTACATGTTTAATATATAACAATTTACCCCCAAAGAGTACTGTTTAAACAATTATCCAGTCAAGTTTCCAGTGCATAGGGATAACAAAAAGATTGTTTTCCCAAATATGAAAAATTTAAAAAAGAATTGGGAACATTGTTTTTCTTTCTTTTTCTAAGTCCGATCATTGGAGGGATGATCCATTTATCGACAGATGGGATGAAACAAAATAAACAATCAATATTTCCCTTAGCCTTAGGAGTTGTTGTATACAATTAATACTAATAATTGATATTGGAGAAGCCTATTCAAAGGATTCGCAAATGATATAGATTATAATAGACTCCGGAACGATCATTTGTTGCTTTTATTCTGGGTAAAGTGTTACGATAAACCTATTTTGATTATTGATCCCAGAGATACAAAAATAAAAAGGTTTCGTGATTGATGAAGGACTACCCAGATTACGAAAAGAATTATAAATGCAATAATATTGTTATTCAACATATAAATCCTATTTCTGCTAAAAATAGTGGCAAAAATCGTAAAAACAATGCAATTTATAGCAAGTTCTATTCATTTGTCATCTTTTGCATTAAAATATATCCCCTTTGATTTATAAAATAACATTAAATTTGCAATTAAATCCAAACTTCTATTAATTTATGTTATGGAATTTTGTCAGCTTTATGTTATGACTCTTCAGTCATGCGTCCAGAACATAGAGATAAAAAGATATACAGAGCTTATTCTCTTCATCTGTATTTTTGTGCCCAGTATAAACAAGTAATTTGTACTACGTCATCGTAAGCTGATTATAGAGATAGAATCTATCCCTATGATCAGCTTACGATGACGTAATACAAATTACTTTGTTTATATTGGACAAAGAAATACAGCTGAACGATGTTTCTCTGCTATTGAAGGGAATAAGCTCTCTATATCGTTATATCTCTATGGTCCAGACTCTCTTACTCTAAGGCACTGGATAATGCCAGCTACTTTTTAAATTTCCCTCTCTTTTTCTTTCGACCAATCACGTGGGTCCTTTTTCCTTTCTATATTATATATATATATATATATATATATATATATATATTCATTAATGAGCTTTTCTTTATAGAAACCTCTACACCTGCATGGATAGTCCCCATCAAGTCAAGCATCTCTCCGTGGCCGTTAGCAAATGGAAGTACAAGCTCATTTACAACACCTACTTCGGGGGCGTCTCAGCACTTTCCAAGGACCAAGTTAGGAAAATTAATGGATTTGCGAATCGATTCTACGGATGGGGAGGAGAGGATGACGATTTCTATCGACGGATATCCCGACAAAACCTGACCATTTTTAGATATCCCGGACATCGATCCAGATATACAATGCTCAAACATAACTTTGTAAGTATGAAGGAATAAGTAAAAAGGACAAAAAATTATCAGATAAATATTAGAATGCCTTAAATTATACAAGTTTAGTCTTAAGAAGACTTAGGTCGAAACAATAAATAAGCAGTCATGGGAACGTAGAAAACGAAGATTTATAATAATAATGAATTTTAGGCTATAAATATGGAAAAGGATAATGATTTTTGTCAAAGTATTTTTTTTAAATACTGCCCATTAAATTACTATATGACTAATAATTTCATGGCAATATAATATAGAAAGTAATTTTACTTTGCGTTAAATCAACGCAAATTAGATACGAGGGTCACAGTAAATGAATTTTTTCTTGAGAAAAATGTAGAGTCATTCATTTACAATTGCAACAAATGTCAGCAGGAAGACTTTAATTCAGTACAAAAATGTATTTCATTTAATTATCTGAATCTTTGTGTTTCTAAATAATTAATAGCCAAAAGTAATACATCATAACAAAACCTTGGGTCCTTAAATTATCATCTATATGCAATCATTCACTTTCGTACGACATAACTATGTATTCCCGGGCTCACATATTTGATATTTTAAATTTTCGGCACCCACAATATACACTTTGCATAATATTACACAACATATGTTTGTCCCCATTGATTTACTGTCTATATATCAGACTTTTTGACGTTCCCGAAAAATTGTCGTTCGCCAAAAGTTATCGTTCGTCGTTAATTTTAAATTGAATCGTTCGTCGTTCATCGTTCGTTTGTCGTTCGCCATTCGGAAAAAATTGACGTTTTTTTTTTAAAGAAATTTCTGAAAAAAGTTATGACGTTTTTTAGAAGAAATTTCTGAAAAAGGGATGATGTTTTTTTAGAAAAAATTGTCCCATGAAAATTAAAAATCTTTGTCAAAAAGAACGACGAAAAATAAGGATTTTCCTTGTCGTTCGTCAAAAACTTTGTCTTTCGTCGTTCATCGTTCGCGATGACAACATATGAACGATAAATATATATATATAATATATATATATATATATATAGAGAGAGAGAGAGAGAGAGAGATAAGAGAACTTGATTAATTTTACAAGATCTAATATAGTCCACCTCTCAAAGGTTGTACTGATGGTGCTTATACTGGATAAACTGTTGCTTAAATATGTAATATGCGTATATATGTATACAAACACAAATAACATTCCCGATCAAAGACACATAATTAAATATTTACTTACTGATTTAAATGTAGGTGGACTCAAACAAGTTTATTTGTTGTATTTTGTTATTTATAGATACAAAAGATTGTTTCTGGCTTAGATATAAGATTTTAAATATATTAAGTAATTTTAAACCATAACGTTAATTTATGTAAATTTAAGCACAATTTTCCTTTTATTAAATTATTATACATTTTTATGTTTATTTTGATGCGAATAAAAAAACATTTTCCAACTTTGTTCTTTCTTTTTAACATATACTTTAGGTGGACTCAGACGAGGCTGAAGTTGCAGAGCTGAGCAAGAAGAGTGAGGAAGGTCAATTGAATGAGGACGGTCTCTCGAATCTAAGCTACAAAAAGCTCCAGGAGGATCAACTCCCACTATACACGCGAATCACCGTAAGCCTACCCAGTCCTCCAAGGAGAAAGTCAAAACCCAAAAACCTAATGGAAAACGGGGCTTCCTTCCTCATGAATGGACTAAATGGATTCGTCAATAAAATGGCCAAAAAATACATGAACGCAATTCAGAAGGAAGAGGAGCCTGATATGATCTACTGAGGATTCTTCGAGTGATCATGCGTCTACAGAATCGATATATAAATATATGACATTAAAAATGGTTAAGGACAAAAAAGGATAAGATAAATTGTAAAGACAAAAATTATCAAAATTGTAAATAATCAGAGAGTTGATAAAAATATATTTTACAATAGTTAGCATTAAATAACCACATTGAAATCAATGTGTCCTATTTTAACCACTTAATTACTACGTATATAGAGTTATTCTATTCAACTACTATTACAATCAATAAATACCTTAATTCGATCTCCAAATCGATCCAAATCATGAAAATTATTCATAAAAAGTTGGTTATTTTTTTAGTTACTATTGTTTAGTTATCTTCTATAAAATATGATGGCTTCAATGCCATCGATTTTTAGGACCATTATGTGTCCTTTGCCATTTCTTATGGCACATGAAATATATATATATATAATATTTTTTGAGGGCCCTTCAGGGCGGGTAATTTAAATTTTAAAAATTAGTACTTTTTTGGCAGAATTTATCTTAAATATTATCTGTAAAAGAATCATATGTACAATAAAAAAGCCTTTTGTCAGATATACTAAAAACTTTAAAATCCAAAATGAAATATATAATTCTTTCCAGTTAGTATTTTTTTCTGTTTTGGTATTTTTGACTGTACATAATTTATTATGTACAGAGTTTTTACCAAAATATTAATAAAATAAATTGATGTTTTCAAGTCAGTATACTTCTGCCAATCGAATATTTGAAAAAATAAAGCGCTTTCATCATCACTAGCATACATATTTATATATTTTTCTATTTTTGTCTACCTATATATATATATATATATGTGTGTGTGTGTGTGTTTACCAATATTAAAGTGTACTTCCGTTTTACCCTGTGATAATTTGATAATGTTATAAATATTATTAAAAAGTGTATTTTGTTGTTGTTGTGGGAATTCAGATGTTTTACCAAAATATTAATAAAATAATTGATGTTTTCAAGTCAGTATCCTTTTTAATTAACGAACTTACGGTGGGGGGGGGGGGGTGTATGCACAAGTCTGAAATATATATATTTTAAAAAATTGGGCCTCCAAATTTATCTGCAATGATGAACTCCTGTTATAAGTTAGAAGTGATGCTAATTGCAATTGGTTTCAAGACAAACCTTAATATACGTGGGAGAGGTGGTATAATTCATTTTACGAATGGTAGATCTGCCTGAGTTGAACGATGTATCAATTATTTGTACAAACTTTCATTCTTTGCCCGATGATCGGTTAAAAAATACTTGTTGGTCGGACTATGAGCATGCATGGTATAGAGTTTATCTTATCAATCTATATTATAATTTATTATTATATATCATTATATTATAATCACATACTGTACGAAAAATAGATATTTGTTTATTCATTAGTTGGGTCTTAAGTGTTAAATCAATTATTTAATCGTACACATTTTGAATAATCTTATTGTATAATGTAGCTTTAATGATTATATATATTTATTATAAAAATCATAATTTGGTGCAAAATGTAGGTATGATCTCAAGGATTATATATTACTTTTTATTTTCTCTCCTTTTTTACAAAATTTCACGAAATATTTAAATTTTAAAATAGTCATTATTGTAGACTTTTCCATAAAATGACTATTTCAGAACTGTATTATCCTTTTAGTTTTGTATTTACATAAAAAAACAAAAATTTGGAATCCTTGAAAAAATACCTTCATTTTGCACCAAAGTATTTTAAATATCATAAATATCGAGGAATTAAGGCGATGGAATGGAAAAAAAGTTTACACCATAACTTTTGGATTCGTTGAGGAGACACATGAGGATCTCTATGCACTAAGGTAAAATAATTGGGGGAGCCCGACTCTCAATTCGAAAACCATGAAATAAAAATCACCGTTATATACATATATATATATCAGAGCTGGGATTCGGTAGAAAAATCTACTGCCGGTTCGATATTCGGTATATACCGAATACCGATCGTTATCGGTATTTGTTAAATTTCATTATATATCGACAGTATCGATCGATATTCGGTACAAGAAATAAAAAAATAGAAAGGCTTCTGAAGAAATTCCAAGGTGCAGTAGATAAATTGAATGATGCTTGTTGGGCTTCCTACAATGTTTTATTCCTACTGAGCTCTATGGAGGAATTTTAGAATTTAGCCAGATTGGGAGCTGTCATAATTTTTACGTGGTTGGTATTTTGATGTCAGACACTGCACCTAGTGTTATCGCATTTTAACCAGGCTTGTGAACGGAACGCAAAATTGAACGGTGTTCAGCTGAACGCACGTTCAATGAACGGAACGCAACTTTTTTTTTTAACGCTGAACGCAAAAAAAAGAGTTTTGCGTTCAGCGTTCAATTTTTCCAAACATTTCTTGGACTTTTTTCGGAAAACGTTATCTCTACGCAGTACTTTTTTTGGAAATTCTTTTCTAAAAAAAACCTCATCACTACGCATTACTTTTTTGGGAAATTCTTTTCTAAAAAAAAGTCATCACTACGCAGTACTTTTTTGGAAATTATTTTCTAAAAAAAAACGTCATCACTACGCATTACTTTTTTTGGAAATTATTTTCTAAAAAAAAACCTCATCACTACGCAGTACTTTTTTGGGAAATTCTTTTCTAAAAAAAAAACGTCATCACTACGCAGTACTTTTTTGGAAAATTCTTAAAAAAAAAAAAAAAAACTCATCACTACGCAGTACTTTTTTGGGAAATTCTTTTCTAATAAAATAAAAAGTCATCACTACGCAGTACTTTTTTCGGAAATTATTTTTTTAAATATTTGAACACTGAACGCTAACGGAACGCTGAACGCAAAAACATTGAACGGAACGCTAATTTTTTTTGAACGCGGAACGGAACGCTGAACGCAAAAAAAGCTGAACGCTCACAAGCCTGATTTTAACCCTCGAAGATGATGTGAGAGGGGGAAGTGCTCGGTGACATGTCGACCTTCCGATCATGGGTTCGGACGTGATACGATATATACATTCTAATCAGCACCCTTACAAAGCCATAAGTGTCGACTTCGATAGGAACTCGCATTCCGACTCATTTTGTTTTGTTTTAACCCACGCATAGGTCCTCGTACATCGTTTCCCAAAACTATGCTACGCGTACCCCTAGGGCAGGGTTCGGCAACACGTGGCTCTAGAGCCGCATACAGCTCTTTAAAGCTACCCTAGTGGCTCCCTAGAGCTTTCCAAAAATGTTACAAATGAAAAAAAGATGGGGAGGAAATATATAGGACCATAATGGAGTGACTGGAGTGATATAAGATACATTGATTTAACTTCTTTTATAAATAAACGTCCCACTTTTTTCTGGAGTGACATATGAATCAATGATCGAACTTCTTAAAGTAACGTCCATACTTTTCGCACAGAAAAATATCTTTTCAAGTTTTCTTTTACAAATAATATATATTGAACGGACGAACGCCAACAAAACAATTGCTTTCGTTCGTTCGTCCGTTCATTTAGGTATATTGTTTTTAAAAGAAAGCTAAAGGACTCAAAGCAAGCCACAAACAAATACAATAAACAATATGTACACACAACACATACAATAAACAACACACACACACAGTAAAATGCTCACAAACTTTAACCTGAAGTCAATAAATATTTTTGTTTGAATGAATTTACACGTCATTTATCATACATCCATCCTCGCGTCAACCAAATCCCCGCTGTCACTCGTAAAATCTCACTCTGAACTCACTTCAAAACTTGAGAGCCCTGCCGTATGAAGAGTATATAAGGATTTTTTTTTTGCGGCTCCAGAGACATTAATTAAAAAAATTCTGGTCCATTATGGCTCTTTCAACATTTCGGGCTGCAGACCCTACCCTAGGGGTATGCAACGTGATTGAACGCGGTATGATTTAAAAAATCAAATGGCAACGTATAGTGTCAACTTAATACAAAAAAACTGCCTATCAGTCCCGGCGCTTACGCAAGCATGTAACCAGAGCCCTAGAGAAACAGAGTTGTGACACTTTGAATAGACCTTGGGTTAAAAAATCACGACCATTTGAAGGTTACTCCTGGGTATTTTACGCAGCAAAGTTCCAAGCACTACCGTCTTGGAACATTGAAATGTCATGTTAGAGCCTCATTCACTTATATGGCTGCAGTTCCAGCGGTAATTTGCTAAAATATCGATCTCAAGAACTTAATCCCCTTCGCAAATACCACATTTATGTGAGAGAGGATTTTCATGTCTGACAGGCCTGAAAACTAAAGTCCGGCACAAGCTATGTTTAGAAGATGATTACGGAAGAGAAACTTTCACCGATTCGACCAGACAACCGGGGCAAGTGCATCCTCTCAAGCAACACACCTCACATTAACCTGGATTTTAGTCACACGAACTATAAGTCCCGTCCACGCATCTTAAACTAGATGAGAGCTCCACAGTTTGGGCTATAGTTTTAACAGCGTCTGTGTCTTGTTTGTTATGTTATGACGGGTCATCTTAAATTAGTCTATTTAATATCAGCAAGCTAGCTAATAAAACTCTGATCCCTAACACTTGAATGTTTTTGTTTCATGCGTGGTGGATTAGGGGGTACGCGGATGGAGATAAAAATTTGGGAAGCACTGGCCCTAATAATATTATTAATACTCTAAATAACTTATGGCTCTAGGGAAATGTATTTTGAAAAAAATTAGAGTCATTATGATATCTGCAGTAATCTGGTACACCGCTGAGATTCCGAAGAGAACTACCCTATTGAAACTATTGGACCTACTTAGTGAGATTACTTTCAGCCACTTCTTGTTAGGATCTAATCCGAATCATCTTAATGATCAAAAAGCTTAAGAGCTCCAAGAACTATTGTTTCGCTTTGAAGTATCATCCTATGTTATCGGTATAAATATAATGTATGATTTATCGGTTATAAATATAATTGTATGTTTTACGGTGTAACTGTACCTTTAGATTTTGTCCTCTTAGTATATTTATATATCTTACATAGTTTGAACTTTTAAGACTTACAGAGGAAAAAATTTTTATGTACAATGAATCCTGTTTTTAACATGATAAAATAAATCCCTCCTGTAATTTTATTGTGGGATAGATTGTATCAATGAGAATACTTAAACAATTCAGGAAAGGTAAAGTTGCGCAACCTTCAAAACAAAAATTAAAGTGGGAGGGGACTAATTTATTTATTGCTGCGGAATGAAGTAGTGGAAGTGTGTAGAGGAATTGTTTTAGAACTACCTATTTATCTCAAACTAGACGCCAATGGGGTAGGTTTGTGTTGCTCAGAGGGGTGCAAGAGTGGCTACAAAGCAAAGGACAATGCGGGGAAAGAGACCATAGTTTCATATGTTCTCCAAGGATGAGTCCCTACGCCAACCCTGGACAAAGGCTGTTCGCGAAAAAAATTAGATACCTTCAAGACATTCTGCGTTGTGTGACGTACTTTCATGCCCACCGATTATAAGCCAGAGTCTAATGACTCTAATCTATCACGTTCAGACAGATTTGGAAAAATCTTTTGTCTTAAGATATAAAAAAGATGCCGTCCCTTCAATTTTCCAAATCTTCTCACTACTATTTCAAAAAAGACTCCGCCAAAGCGTTCCTCCACCTCAACCTCCCTCACCGACTCCTTAATGAAAAAAAACGAGCGGATTTTAAAAAAGATTAAGGCTTCATTGAAGAGGCAAAATCATTTTTACACTCGAAGAGCTTCAAAAATATGGATAGGACTTGCCTTCCGAGCGGCGTTCAAGAACATTTGATGAAAAAGATAAGAGCTATGGTTCTTCAAGAAGAACTTAGTCATGAGGACCGTCAATAGACCTCAGTCAACGATTAATGAAGAAATGTCAATCCATATACGGTAAGCAAAACTCATTCCTTAACCTTCTATTTTATATATTGTTTTTTCACATATCAAAATTTGACTAATCAGTATTTTCTTATTGATACTGATTCATACAACTACGATGACTTTATTCCCTGCTATA
>CP045894.1:6475354-6511245 GCA_013387185.1 Caligus rogercresseyi
GTGATTTGTGGACACTAGCCGCCGATGAAATCTGATACTTCCCTTCCCGGTCCTGTTTTATAATAGCGCCATAAAGAAGAAACTTTAAAAAAATAGAAACTACAGATAGACTGTATATAATTTTTCGTGTTTTTTCGTTTACTCTTGTCATTTCGGTTGTATATGCTTTTAATTAATATATATTCTTAAGTTTGTTCAGCTATGAAGCTACAAATTAAACTCTAAAATATAAACAATGTATTATTTTATGCTTTAGCATCTAATTATATACCTTATACTTTGGTTATTATATATATTCCATGAACTGTGAAAAAAAGTCTGCAGAGATGTTGGAAACAGGACTCAACATTGGATTTGATACCAAATCAAGGTCGCGTGAGGAGCAACATAAGGCTGTTCAAAGAGATTTTGGTCCTTCGAAGTATGGTAAGAACATCTGAACTTGACACGGGTTTTCCCCTGCAGCTAAGCATTTATATCGTCACAAAAAATAGAACTAATTAACAGGATATAATTTTTTAAGTTGGACAACAACATTCAACAATTTATTTAAATAAATTTTGAATAAATTCTAAAAATCCAATAAAAATGGGCAGTAAGGGTGTATAGAAAAGCAACAGTAAATATATAAAAAACAGAAATAAAATCATACAAAGACCTATGGCATAAAATAAATTGATAAGAAAATATTTAAGTAAACACTAAATGCAGTACAAAAATTGTAAGAAAATCAAACGCATAGATTATAACTAAGTGATGTATGGCTAATACGCATCTTCAAAGATTGAATGTTGAACAAGTTAGTCTTTTTGGTGTCCAGTAATATAGTTGTAGGTATTATTTTCGCACACGCCTTCATTGCACGTTTTAACATCGTAATACATTTATTTGTACCAAGGTATTTAGAATACCAGGTATGCAGTGGTTGCCGCGTGCGATGAAATGAGCGATAAACGATAATTACCGCTGAGGTCAAACCTTTTATCGTTACCGTTTATCGCAAAGTCTTTCTAAAATTAACGCTCATTCACTTATCGTAAGTCCCAAAAAATGAGGAACGATATGCGATAAATTCTAAGACGACTTTTGTAAAAATACAATTTTTTTTTTGAGATACCTTTCTAAAAAAAAAAGTCGTCACTTTTTTTGAGATCTTTTTTTTTTTTAAAAACGTCATCAACTTTTTTTTGAGATGCTTTTCTAAAAAAAGTCGTCACTTTTTTTGTAATTTTTTATCGCTATCGTTTTATCGTTTATCGCTTACTGTAGGTTTTTTTTTTTTTAACCGTTTATCGTTTATCGCAAGCTGAGAAAAAAGTTATCGTTTTATCGTTATCGCAACTTGAAAAAAAGTTATCGCAGAAACCACTGCAGGTATGTGATACTTAAAAGTAGCACGGACACAATAAAAAGAATGTACCGATGACGTCATATCCACTCTAATGATCATATTTTTATATAGATGCCGGTCACAAACCCTCAATCAACAATAAATAATTAACGTATTTATTTAATTTTAGATTATCGGTCCAATAAATAAAATCAAAACATATAACACAATTAATATATTTTATTTAAACTTCAGATTAAACCTAACTTCAAATATAGTCTTATAACAATTGGCTTTTGTTATAAGTTTATCAAGATATAAATTGCTCTTGAAAAAATATTTCTAATTTCGCACTAAGGTAATGCTTCTAGTATGAAATACAAGGCCAAACTTAGTAATTCAATAAATTTAATTATTTGACGCAGATCTTATTAAAGTTTAGTGTTCTGCTGTATTACTTTTTTTTGGTAAAATTCGATAAGAAGGTTAGACTTTATTCATTTCTAAAGCATCAGCGAAAACATACTGAGAAAATATATTCTTTAGGTTAGTTGAATTAATAACTAAAACGAGTTCACGATCAATAATGCAAGATGAATATAAAAAATTATTCAAACGTAAGTAGATTTCTTTAAAATAATACAAATCTTATATATTTAAGTATCGCAACAATACATTTTGGCTCTACAAACCTATTACTTTTTGTAGTATTTTTTTAAAATCTTTCAATAATGTCATTAATAAAAATTGCTATGATAATTTAACTACTTTTTACTAGTTTTTATTTGGGTTTTAATTGTTTGACACTTTTCTATGTTATTATAATTATTGTATGATCTTTTTTTTATTTATTTTTTGTACACACGTACAACAAGTTTATTCATTTTAAAGAAACACACAACAAATCATTCAACAATCAATATATCATAAGAAAAAAAACCCAAAACAGATTCTACTGACCTGAGGTCAACATTTGTTGGTAAGAAATATCAGCAGATAATCCCTCCAAAATGTCCTTGACAAATAATTGAAAATTTTCTGGGAGGGGTGTTCGTGTACTTCGGAATTTGTATAAGATATTCTGTATCTTTGCTACAATGAAATTAACTTTTTCTTGGAAAGGTCCCACATAAATATAACTAAAATCTTTTACCCTTAAAACAATTCCAAACTTAAAAAACAATTCCTCAATCAGAACAATCCAAATGCTCTTTAATTCGGGGCACTCTAGTCATAGACTTGTAGAACTCGGCGTACTCTTCCTCCGTGATGTCTGAGGTCGTCACACTGTATGATCTTTTATTTATCTATAAGACAAATGGTATTTTTATTTATTTTAATAATTGGCGTATTTCAATATATATGGGTTAAGGATAATAATTGCTAAAATGATATTAATATCATATTTGGATTCATTGGGTATTATTTCATATTTCATTTCCTCAATCAAGTGAGTTCACTCAAATTTGTCGATCAGGGATATTCAAGTTTCGTATGATATCTCAATTCCATAAAAATAAAGCAATTTAGAATATGTATTTGATACTCAGAACATTGTTATGCTAGTAAAAGTTAGATTAAAAGTTGAAAAAGATATTATCATTTAATTCAGATAATATATATTTTAACAGGAAATAGAGTTTCTATTCATTTTGTTAAAGTTAACACTCTATGGATAAATATTGTTTGAGGCATATTAACTTTAAATTTCATCTACCTTATCCGAATATTGGTTTACATTTTTTAGGGTTTCAGAAAGTGAAAAATCATTCACCCATATTGGCATCTTTCGTTAGATTAAATGAATCTGAAAAGTAGTTTTGACTATTTCTTATCTATTGATCAAGTGTGTTGTCCGAATAAAATAATTTAAGTTGCCATGATCCGTGGAAGATGATTGCCAATTTTACCTTTGAACCTCAATGTCTGTTGACATTATTTTCACATAAATGAGGTTTAAAGAAGGGCATTGCAGTCTTGACTGTGATTTCTGATATGACCCCATCAAATGTTGGACTGCGTAACTCATTGGAAGTCTCAAAGATTCGTCATATTTTTGGAATCCTTTTGTTACATCAAACATAATTGTATGTTTGATGATGTCTCTCATTTGATCGAACTCTTAAGAAATCACCTTTTAGACAGAGGCCAAAGCTTGAGGCATTATAAAAAGATTTTTTGGACTTAATAAAAATAAATCTCCAATAATTAAAAATAGTTCATAGAATTAAGGAAATTCATTAATAATGTCAGAGCCATCAAAAGCAAAGAGTTTGTCTAGCGACTCACTATTGAACCACAAAGAAAAGGTGGCTGAAGGGAATTAATAATCAAAAGCAAGATACATAGAGATAAGGTATATCAGAGAGAAGGAATTCAGCCTGCTAGGACAGAATGGGGAGTGTGACGTCACTAATATACTCTTTTTATAATACTTGGGATCCTTAAGATACATTTTTTCTTTAAAATGTATTATATGAAAATATTTTTTTATTAATTTGACTAATATTTATATTATGGTTTCAAGATATTTATGGAGACTCATTGAAGCCAGGGAGGTACGGAATCCGAATTAAAAAAATAATACACATAAATGATAAAAGGAATGAATTTAGTATATTGTATTTATGTAAAAACATATATATCTTTTTATTTAGTATTTATCTAATTGAATTTTTTTCTTCAAATTACCTGAAAGGGCATATTTTAATTTTTTTAAATCGAAATTTTGTTTTTTTAGTACCTTCTATTCTGATCAATGTCTTCAATCTGGGAATTTTTGCTATTATATCCGAAGGAAGCTTCATATAAATATCTTTATAATTATCAGTGAGCTTTTTTGACCACATTTGCGTTCAATGAGTCTCCATAAATATCTTAAGACCATTATATAATATTATTCAAATTTAATAAAAATATTGGCAGAACGAGAAATACTCTTCTATATACCTGATTTTTAAGAACCTGACCATTAAATTGGACTTATACTTTAAATGCAATTCAAACAAAAAATGTTTGAAACTGAACTTACTAACCTTCAACCTCTAACCTCTCTTTAATTTGGAAATGCGCTATGAGGCTTTTGAAGGAAACTCACTGTTTAACCCGATTGTGCTTTGAGGAATGCGTCTGTGGAATGGCACACAGAAGGGACTATTTAGATAATGTTTGTATTGAACATGAAGGGCTTTTTATGTATTGCTCGAGTAAAGGTGTTTTGTATTTTTGCTCGCTACATAAAGAAAAATATTTGTGAGGGTAAAAGGAGTTTCAAGCTTGAAATTGGTCTCTACTCTCGGTGGAAAATTCAGTGTTTTATTGAGTTAACTACAAAGTGTTAATTACTTTTATTGGTTTTTATTTTATTTTTGTTGACTAATATAGATACCCCATGCATAGGATGTACAAGACCTGAATCATACGATGAAAAGGACGCGTATAACGGAGGTAAAGTAAATGTTTGCTCAAGATAAATATCGTGTAGCACAATATTACAATATCAGGCAGTTCAAGGTATTTGAGCAATCTAATCAAGTCCCTAAGCACAAATGACAGATTAAACACTAAACAACCGGCACATCAGACAATAGAAAACGAGAGAAAAACCCTTCCCGGGATCTCTAAATTGAATTTCTATCAACCCGTTCAAGGTCTTTCCTCAACAACCAAAAAAAAAGACTTACATCTGAATCTGACGATCCAAAGAACAGTCCTTCAAAACCCTCAAAATTCCTAAGCAATAATGACGACACTCCTAACACTTAACGTGAACTCTATTCAATCCCTTAAACGTAAGTACAACTTGATTAGATTAATCAAATACCTTGAACTGCCTGGTATGTAATATACGACACAAATATATATGGAAAAACATCAGGTATACGTATGATTCAGATCTTGTACACCCTAAGCGTGGGGTATCTATATTAGTCAGCAAAACCTTGGAACCCTAACCTTTAGTTTAGTTGCTCGGAAGAAAATATATTAAAAATAATGCAATTCAACTAGGAAACAATGTGTATCATAGGAATTTACCGGCCAAACACAAATGACGCTGATGTCTTTTATTACCAAAAATACGTCGATTTTATTCCTTAGACCTAGAATCATAGCAGGTGACTTTAACATTAAAATTAAACCGAGAGAAACTCTAATCGAAATCATCCCAGTTCGAATCCTAGAACCACCAAAGACTTAAATTCGCTAATCTCTTCATTAAACTTTTATTGTACTGCCTAAGTTAGTAATGACTTTAGTCATACTTAGTTCTCGGTTGATAGATTCTCAAGACCAGTTTCTTCTTCAAGCTTTATTTATACTTTTCAAATATTCCTAAAATGTTCGTTGAAATCTTACAAAGTTTTCGAGACTGGCTCATCAGACCACTATTGCCTGATTACTACTTTTGACTTGGGAGCATACATTTAAACACAAGGGCCAATGGAAATTAAACTATGAGGTTGAATGACCATGGAGTAGATAATCCATTATTTTCGAGAATCGAAACAGGCAAGTCAAAGTCAAAAATGGAAACGACATTTTTATTTTATGCAAATTCATTCCGTCAAGTTAAAAATAAATGTAGAAATGCCGATGCAGAAAAAGCCAAACAAAATCGTAGACTTCTAAATGAATCAGAAAACCTGAGCACAGAAAATGTTACACGACAAGAAATAAATTCTAGACTAGACCAACTTTATAGACAGCTGATCTTAAGTAAGAGATAAAAAATAAAATTGAAGCAATATCGGATCTAACTCACTCGAGATTACAATGCGTCGGACTTGAAAGGAAATGAATTGCTGACAAAAAACTTGTCCTTTGTAACATCTATTGGAGAAATATCGAGGGACCAGAATTTATTTGTATGAGATACAAACTTACTTCACAAATCTAATGGTTGTTTTGACTGTAGAGGTTCAAACTCATACGCTCGATGTGAAATTTAACAGCCGATTTCTCTGAAACCTGACAAACAAGTTTTACGTTTTCGAGAGTAGACAACAAAATATTAGAAATCTCCTTAGTAGACTAATAAAGCTTTCTTTAAAAAAAAAACAGTGAAATAGTCACCCGGTTCTTTGGGTCTAACGTTTGAGTTTTTTTAAGAAATATATCCATTATTTATCCCTTCTTTGACTCACGTTTTATGAAAAACGTTTTAAAAGTTGGATATTTCGTAGAATACTCCTCTGATGAAAATTGTTTTAATACAAAGAGGAAAATAATCCCCATTTATAAAATTCTAAGACCACTTACATTTAAAATTTCGATTTCCGAAATTTTTCAATTATTTTAGTTTAATCGAGTTAAAAAAAGGTTTAAAAAAATTTTTCATGGAGCCCAGTATAGATATTTTAGAAGAGAAGCTTTGGATTATGTTCCTTTTTACCATACTGTGATATTCTCGGACCGATCCTACCGATTGTGTTATCCTCGGATGGTATGAATAAAGTTGAACAAGGCGGAATTTGAACCAAGTGATCTTTATTTTCTCCAAGTAGAATCAAAGAGTGAAGACCCCCTATTTAGGAGTCAGTCTTTTTACGTAAATTCGGGAGGGTGAAGTATACACAAAGATCTTGCATGGGCAAGAGTAAAGAGATGTACACAAGCAAAGAGTCTTGCTTGAGCAAGAGTTAAGAGATGTACATAAGCAAAGAGTCTTGCTTTAGCAGTAGTTAAGAGATGTCCATAGCAAAGAGTCTAGCATGAGCAAGATTGTAAAGGGGTTATGCATATGAGTTATACTACTATTACACATACAAAAACTTTTTTTAGACTCCAACTGTACCACATCCCTGATGTCATTGATTTTGCCAAAGCTTTTGACTACATATCACATAATTATCATCGAAACATTATATATAAAAAGGATTCGGTGACCTTATAAAAAGAATGGTTAGTGCTTCTAGTGTTAAACCGGACACTAATAAATATGTCAACGAAGCACATATTTTTAAACATGCAGGTGTTCGTCAAGGAGATCGAGTGGCGGGAATCTGGTATGTCTTGTATATTGATAGCCAGATTAAGAATCTGATACGGGAAATCGCAGTTTTGAATCCCCTCAATATATTTTAAAATGTTTATGTTACGCGGACGGTCTAATAGTGACATATTCGGGTAGCTTGCTCCAAATTATTTTATCAGTTTAATTAACTTTTAAAATTTTAGAACACAACACAAATTGTTCTGGACTCAGCGTAAATATTGACAACTCAGAGTTATTAGCCCGCATGGTGATATTTTGGTTAAATCATGGCCAACTTTGAAAACATCTAAAGACATGAATATACTTGGGTCTTGTGTTGGCCCAAGTAGCACTGAGATGAACTTGATAAAATTATGGCCAAAGTTAAGGTGTCAGTATTTTTTGATTTTTTTGCCTATATGGTTTGATAGAATTGCATCCGACTGAATAAAATAACCTTATAGCATTATAATTAGTCTATCGAACCTAGGATCTTATCAACGAGGACGACCAAAAATGGCCATCCCTCTCGGGATTCGAACTTGCGCCCCAACATTGAGAGTAGTATATTTTTTAAACCCTCCATTTAAACGTATGGGACAAGATCCAAAGCCTGGAACAACCTATTTTGTACCTAGGATATTCATTTGCTCCGTGTACTCCCTTTCACCACGGAACGTTGGATGATATTATAACAATCGCAACTGTTTTTGGCTTTAACAGAAGAAGGAACATCTCCAGTCTTCGAATACATACACCGTTAAAACTTGGAAGACTAGACATTATCAAAAAAATGAGGATGCTCCAAAACTGTCTTTGGATCCGTAACTAAGGGACAAAAACCTTTATTGGTCCATATCCTCGAAACAATTTTATACCATAATGACATTGATATGAAAGACTTCCTTGTCACGGATTGTCAAAAGTTTTTAACATTACCTCACAATTCTCAGAGAGGATGAAAGCTTTTGTGAAGGGTCAGAACCTGTCTCCAAAATTTGGAATTGTGTTTAACATGGAAGATGCCAGTTTTAAATTGCTGAAATACCTCCATCCTTAAAACAGTGAACGTTTTTATGGCAAGTGACGTCATTAATTCTCGAGAATTTTTAAACAGACTCGCTTTTAAATATTTTACTAGTGTCTTCGGTAGTCCTCTATATACTCCCCGCTAATATATAAGCGAGTTTTCTTCGAAGGCAATCTCCTCTAACTTTTCAGGCTGATAAGGAAGGTTTTTGAAGTAATATTTTTTCTCCAAATTTATCGGATTATATCGATAGTTGAATTAGAATCAAAATGGGGTTGTTTTTTCCATATTATTCTTTGGACAGCTTCCCAATCCATTGAATGTTTGGCAATATACTTGTTGGACAGTTCGCTACCAAACATTAGTCGAGTGAATATAATATAATCTGTCACATAACCCCGCCATTCTTTTGGTGTCTTTGAATATGCATCTCTTAGAACTTTTGAATAAATCTTTAGTAATATGTTCCGAAGCAACACCAGTCCTCCTCCTAGCTCAGATCTTTTTCTTTATAGAATGCAAATATCTATGATCAAAAAGCACTTTTTGCCATTGGCTTTCTTCTTCCAGGAGGCGCTCACCAACAGTTGGCAGGGCACTTGCAACATATATCATTTGCGATATTAGTTTGCAATTATATAAATCCACTCGTTTTTGTAAGTTGAAGCCTCTCCATGCTTGAACCCACTTGAATGCTTGCGCATTGAGCCTCAGAAAATTTGATATAGAAGGCTGTCCACATTCCCATTCTATGCCCAAAATATTGACAGATTTCGAAACTTTGCAACCTCCCACAAAAGGCAAAATGGGAGTCCATAAACCAATAGGGAGAATAGTTGTCTTTTCCAAATTGATTTCCAGCCCCGAAATTTTCTTAAATTTCTTAAAAAAAGACAAGACAACTTCAATCCTTTTTATAATTTGTTCCTCGGAGTTAGCTTCCACCATTAGCGTCACATCGTCAGCGAAGAGATCTATAATATGTTTGTCCCTACCAAGCATAACACCGAATCCTCCATATTTGCGTTTCAAGACCATACTCAATTCCTCCATCGCTGCCACAAAAAGCAAAGGGGAAACCGGACATCCCTGTCTGCAGCTTCTGCCAAGGGAAATCGGACCGCTGCGTAATCCGTCGATAGTTATTGTTGATGTGCCATTAAATAAAAGAGCCCGAATCGGATTAAAAAATTTCCTGGGCAGAAACTTTCTTACGCTTTAAGAATAAAACTATGAGAAATAAAATCGAAAGCTTTACTAAAATCTATGGCTACTATGGCACCATATTTTCCTCTAGTTTTAGTGGAGTCAATCACTGCAGAAATATTTCGTGATATATCGGCAATGTTACGCCCTCTTAGGAATCCTTTTTGCTCAGGACCTAATACTCCATTCAGTATTGGTTCCATTTGCTTAGCCAGCACTCCTGCTAAAATTCGATATGATTCATTAAGAATTGTCAATGGATCCAGTGGTTTATGGACGTTCCATCTCCCTTTTTAGGAATAAGGGAGATCCGCCCTTGAGTTAGAATGGGTGGAAGGGATCCTCTTTTTTCCATACATGAACCAAATTGAACTAAGTAAGGGATGATCTCCTCAGTACAAAGGGTAAATATTTTCCCTCTAATACCATCAGGCCCACTTGCCTTATCATCTCTGTAATTATTTTTTATATACTCATGCACACTATCATAAGTAAAGATAGAAGGTGTAATATTTTTTCGAGGTCGAGGAAAATCCTTTCTGCAGCCTCCAAGGACTTTTTGATAAGTGCAATGGAAAAGTTGAAGAATAGTTTCCGGATCAGTTATGACCTCTCCATTTTGTTTAATCTTCGTCAATTTTTTTCCATAAGAATATTTACATTGAGAAAGATTTCTAAGTCTTTGATGAGGGTTTCTTTCAACTCTAACCTTCCTTCTCATTTCCTCCTCGGCTATTTCAGCTATTCCTTGGACGTTGAGCGTTTTCAGTTGTGATTTCTTGTGCAAACAACGAACCATTTCTCATAATTTCTTCCATATCCTCACGAAGGCGTTCCATCCTTTTCCACTTTCTACTCATACATGCCAATGAAGTGTCCCTTATTGCATTTTTGAATGTTCTCGAAAGCTTTTTACAAGAGAATGCAGAGTTAAAATTTGCTAATAGTTTCTGTTTTAATTTTTCTTTAAATTCTTCATCCCCAATGAGCCAGTTTGGGATCTTGAAAGGTTTATTAGAATGTGTCTTAAATTGTAAGTCCACCATTCTGTGGTCTGAAGACGGTTCAAAGACATATGCTGTTTTTCTTATTTTTGAATATATAGAAAAGGACACCAAGGAATGATCGATCCTTGATGTTTTTTTCCACTTTTCCACGAAGAAATACCATTGACTTCATTGAATATCTTCATAACGTCAAATAAATGAGTATTAATGATTAATTCCTGAAGGAAGACTCTGTTTGGGTGGTTCTGATTCTCGAGATCGGCATTTAGGTCTCCAATTAAGATTTTTGGAAGAGGGTCATTGGCAAAGTAATTACCAATCGATTCAAAGAAAAGGGAGGGATTTCTATTTGGGCCGTATGCGTTTATTATATTGAACACAAACTCGTTAGCAGTAACATGAACTCTAATATTGTGCCAATTACTTCCAGTCGAATATTCTCGAGTACATTCAGCTCTTGCGATTGTTTTACAAACCATAGTGATTATACCCCGATTTGTATTATTTCCCGTAAAGAACACAGAGTATTTTGTAGGAATGCAGGAAGGACAAGACTTCGAGCAAGATGATGAAACTAAAGATCTAATATCTTGGAAACATATTATGTCAGGGTTGAGATATAGTATTCTCTTCATCATTGCGTGTCTCGATCTTCTATCTTTACCACCGCGTGTGTTTAAAGAAACAATTCTTTTCAATCCAAAGCCTCATGGTTAAAATACATTTAAAGTGTTAGTAGTATACTAGGAGGCACTCTTCTTATGCTTGAGGGGAGTATTGTCTTTTTCAGGTGAACTGTCATTATCGGGTTTTTTCTTTTTCCATTTGATTGTGACCTTGTTCTGTGCTGAATAATGTTCAATGTTTCTAGGTGGGGGTTTGAAGCCTTTTTTGTTTGTATTCTTTCAATCTCCGTCTGTTCTCCTTCCTGGTCTGAGGCTGCTTTGTCTTGAACAATCTCTATTGATTCACTATTGGTATCGCTCACTTCTTTCAACCCATTGCCTTCTTCATGGTCCGTTATATGGACTTCTTCGATTGCTATATCATCATTCGTTAGCTTTTCAGGTTCTTGTATAACCTCTTGATTGTCCTCATTATTATTAGAAGATCGAGATGGCTCTATTTCTACTTGCTTTCTCATTGTTCTTTTTCAAATGAAAGTGCTTCTTTAAGTTTTTCCAAAAATCAATCCATTTTACATAGTGATTAGGACAATCCTTAGCAAAGTGACCCTTCTCATAGCATTTAGCGCAGGTAACTGTTTGGCCATAGTAGCTTACTCTTGTTTTGTAGCCTTTAAAACCGAGAAATCCCGGAATATCCTGAGTAGGTCTTAGACCTAGGATATAGTTTCCGTTATTCAGACCTTTCAATTTTCCTTCCGTGAAAACAACTTCTTTTGCCGGTTCAACTATACTTCCAAAGTGTCTAAAGATTTCTTCTATATCATTTGATGTTACATCCTCATGGGGAGAATGCACAGTTATCTTCTTTTCAAAAACGATTGGGTTTCCTTCCTCATCTTTTCATTGCTCTCTTAGGCCTCTCATGCATCCCTTTATTCCGTCCTCATAATTACTTGCTTTTCTGATTATAAAGCTCTCCTCTACATGAGAAAAAGCAGTGGATATATTCACTTCCTTCTTCAATATTAATACAATAATAGGCCGAGAGCCTGGACATGTATGAATACCTTGTAGAGAGGGGGATTTAACTTTAGAGTTCCTATTACTAGGTTCTCAATTTCCTGAATACTGGGCCGTCTTGGCACCCGATTCCCGTTAATGACAGATACATCAATTATTATTTTAGTCTTATTTGCCTTTGCTGCCAAATCCTTTTTCAAAGCCCTTAAGTAGGCATTCTGAGGAGGATTGTCCTCTTTATCTTCTTTTGATGTTTCTTTTCTTGATATGTTTTCATTATGATGAGACACATCTATCAATTCTTCTTCCCCTCCTCGACCTCGCACAACGTTTCTCCTTCTCTGCACTCCACACTTCTTGACATGCCCTTACCCTTAAGACCAGGCTTCGCAGAAGTAAAGCTTCCCTCCTTTTTCTTGTCTTCCTCCCCGGCCGGCCGGCTGTTCACTCCTTGAACTTCTTGACCCTGTTGATCAGGAGTTCTCTCATGAAGGGATCCTTACTTTGCATTTTCTCTTAATTAAAAGAGAAGAAGAAGTAAGGAACACTGCACACAGAGAAAACACGTCACTCCTATGATGCGTGACGTTGAAATTCCTGCTCCCGGATGATTTGCGAATTCTTGTCCGTATAACACACTATATTGGCAAATTCACTAAATAAAAGAGAGCACAAAACACCTCCTCACACCGAGAAACAGAAAAACTGCAGCCACACTCCCTGTATTAATAAATATATAACCATTATCACAGAGCAAATGACGACACGTCTTGACACAGTCAAAACAAACAATTTACTGTGGAAATGCCCGTCTTTAATTAAAACACATCGGGCTGTTCAAGATATCACCCTGGATCACTTCAATGAAACCCCATCAGAGGAAGACTTTCTCACCTTCTCGCGCAATCTAAGATGTGATGCGATTTTAACAAAAGTTCACAACGTTATTTATAAAAAGAACAATCAAAGATGTTAACCTCTCTGAAATGATGTCCATCGCTTCCCTGTATTCCAAAGTTCTCCAACAATTATGAACTGTATATATGTACATAAGAAACTAAAATAATTTATTTATAACCCATTGATGTCGTGTGCTTAAAAAATATATGATTATTGTTATTAATGCTATACAATTCTAACGTTTCCCCTATTGAGACTTGATGCTTACCGTTATCTATTCTTGATTGTTCTTTTTTCAATACTACATACTTAAATATAAGCCCCTGCGGCCAAAAAAAACATGATGGGCTAAAGCGATCACCGGGTGTCCAAGTACACAAAAACATCATATTTTGCCTTGGATAAAATGAGCCTTAAATAGTACTTTTCTCAACTTTAAAGCACTTATTGCGGAACAACTAGTTCTGAATACTCCAACAGCTGAACTGAGGCAGATTTTCATTGAAGCGGCAGAATACACTGGAACGAGCGATCTCAGGAAACCTAATTCTAAGGGCTGCACTTCTGCGGCCAACATTGCAAAAACATGGAATTCGTCTCCTGAGCTGAGGCAAGCAAAACCCCTTTTAGAAACATGGCGAGTGGCAAAAAGGCTTGCAAGTATCCGAAGAAATATCTAATTTTTTTATAAATGAAGCTTTGGTTTTCTAATTTATTTATCTTTTTATTTATCTGATATAATATATATATTAAAATGGAATTAACTTTTATTACCTCTAAAGCTAGTGTCATATTAACAGCAAATATATCTCATCACACACTGCATTCGATTTGAAAAATCCCTGTCTACATGATGATACGTGAACTCTGGCTTCAAAAAAGGTAAGTATTTTTAAGAATGGAGATTGAATGGCCCTGAAAAGGCTATTGGTGATCAAAAAGCTGGGTCCGCTCAGAAATGAATTTGACCATTCGTGCAGAAGATGAAGCGGTTCCTCCTCCTGTTGTCCACACCTGTGACACAGCAGGTTGATTTCAGGATGTATTAAGTGGTAATGACGATGAAGACACCAAGTTTACATCTTGATCAATCATTAAAATATATCGTTGTTGGATTTCTTTAAATGAGTAACAATCAATGGTTAGTAAAGAGGTCTATCATGAAAGCGAAATCGATTTTTCTCATTAGCCCTTGACTTTTTATTTTTGATATTTCATCATTTCAACTTGAGTTATGTTGGAGTGTCTTAGAGAGGGTAACATCTCATCATAAATTGTAGTCATTTTTTTCTCGAGTTATTGGAAAGATTTCGCCATCGGTTATGTTTGACCTTTGCATCATTGCTCGACTTTGGCAAAAAAAAAAGATAAGATTAGACCACTTTTTATTCACAAAAGTTAGAAATGCTTGTTTTGAAATATGAATAAGGGATCCAATATTATGGGTAGGATCCTGTTTGAAGTTGAACGTACATAACCTCAACATTTATACTTAATTATATAAAAATATACCAAAATTCTAGAATAAACCTCATATTTTTGAAATAGACAGACCACAAATTTATATAAATAGCTTTCAAATTAGCGTTGTATTATATTTTTATATGAAGTCTTTCCGACAAAAAAAAGATAATTTTCATTTTTTGTTATGAAATATAGATTATGGGTTGTTGTAAAATATTATTGTTTTTTTAATCCTTAATACTTTGGACCGTTCTATTGCAAACTTCTTTTACTTCCACAAATAATATATTTTTCAATACAATAGCAAACGGAGAGGAGAAATTGCCATTTATATATTTAAAGAATCGACTTTAAATCGAAAAATCCTGGATCCATAGAGATGGACTCGATCTCTATGGATCCAGGATTGTTTGAGTCCTTACTTGAATGACTGTCCATGTTTATAACGCATCAACATCTTAGTCAACGAAGCCATTGGGATTGGTGAGTCTTGCGAATCATGTACTGATAATACTTCCCTCAGAAGTAGCTCATCATTTCAAGCTTCTAAAGTTGTCTCTTAACTTGACTCATTAGTTGTTACCATCGTCCTTATTAGATTCAACATTAGAGAACCTGGATTAATAGACTTTTACTCAGCACTATGTGCAAAGGAATCAACGTGGATTTGCTAGACGTTTGGCTCACTCACTACAAAAACTCAATTGAAGGTGGATTTCACTTCAATATCAGGATGATTATATAGAAATAGGTTGATAAATTAATTTTGAATAGAGCTAAATCCATTTACAGCCTCAAGAATAAGGAGAGACTACAATGTTCATAAATTCTATAAAAAGCTCCCAATTGCAAATTGTCGGTTTTTTATCCACAGAATCTATCGTGAGCTTTCCTAATTAGTTTAGCAAAGATCCATATCATTCTGACACATATTGGATCAACATAGCGGATAAAAATATATAAATTTTTGAAAATAGTTCCATTTGAATTTAAGTATTAGGTTGAACTAATACTGCTCGAGAACAACCTATGTATATCATAAATTCATTATATATGAATAGATATAAATAATATGCAACGAAAAAGGATTTTTAAAACAGCATGTAGAATAATTAAACTTTCGTCTTTTAGTATTTGAGAGAAAACTAACTGATTAAGAGGGACAATTTTAATTCAACATCGAATTTACTGCCTTTTATTCAAATGTAAGTCTTTACCAGTTTCTTAAATAATATGAATAATTGGAGAGTTACTGTGACTTGGAAAATGGCATTAAAATATTATCATCATTTAGGGAACTAGTAAATACAAAAGACAAACATGTTTTAATCCTTCGTATCAAATCACAATCATAGTTAAATCAACCTCAACGAAAATAGCTATATGTGTTTATTTAGTATCATCAATACTTGGTCATACTAAATTGATCTTTTCTCTACTTTCATCCTAGATATCGAAATTATAAAAACTTTTCTGAAATGCAGGGACATATACAAAAAAATATATTTGATATTAATTATAGTCAAAAGACTTTAAACAAAAAATATAGCTGCTTAAATAGAACACTAAAATTATCAGCCTTTTGAAATATAAAGCCTATTTTTAGATTAGTACGAAAGATATTGTAATTATAAAAACTGATTGAAATGTATTGACACACACAAAAAAAAATCCTGACTTTTTTGGTTATTCTTACTTTGGACGAAAATAACTGGTCGTGAACCACTAAAATGATGAAAATCCTGATTTTCAAAAAATACCATAAAGGCCAAACCTTTTTTCGGACAAAATTTTAAGTGGCATTTTGGAATCTACTTACAAATTGGGACTCAAATTGGGAATTTCAGTCTGGGGGCAAAATCCTGTTACATAGTGTCATGATTCGGATTTCGCATGAGTAATATTATTTATTCTTAGTAATGTCTAAAAAAGAAATAAAATGAACACAAGATAATTTGTTATTTTTAAACAATGTAACATGTATGCATTAACAATATTTTACCCAACACTTACGACAAGGCGGCTGGTCCAGATGGATTTACATCTGGTATAGTTAAGTCTTGTGCGAATGAATTGTCTCATTACCTTGCTAAGGTGGGTTCTTCTATGGAAGTAAATGGAACGCTACCTAAAGCATTAACGGAAGGTAGAATTTCTCTCATACCTAAAAAAGGCGATTGTACGCATTTTAATCATTGGCGTCCTATAACAATCCTCAACATATCATACAGGATACTGTCGGGAATCCTGGATAGTAAAAAGGAACCTGTTCTTAGTCAACGGATCGAAGTCACGCAGAAAGGTTTTTTGAAGAACCGGAAGATTTCGGATATCTCAAGAAACATTCAGACTACCATTGACTCCACTAGTAAAAGAAATAAGTACGGGGCTATTGTCGGAATGGATTTCTCGAAGGCCTTTGATTCTATTCATCATGTTCACGTGTTGAAAGCTGCTAAGAAATTATTACCTCGAAGTTTTTTAATCCAGTCAGAGCTCTTTTGTGGAATGGTTCGTCTACAATTTCGTTAAATGGGACGGAGAGTAGACGGATTGTTTTAAAAAGAAGCTGCAGACAAGGATGCCCCTCAGCGCCTCTGTTATTTATCATGGCTATCGAGGATCTTTTACTTCAGTTAAATAAAAAATATTAAGGATTTGGGATCAAGTCTTATGACGAACTTCATCCAGTTGATGCTTATGTAGATGACGTGACAATGTTTGTAGAGGCAAATTCCGAATCTCAGCTGTGTAAGAGGGTCAGTGTCATTTTGAACTTCTTCCGTAAATTTGGAAAGAGATCCGGACATCAAATTAATGGGAATAAAATATTTGTTTTGCTTATTGGGTGTTGGAAGCCGGAAGAAGGAAAAGAGTAGGGAACTTTATTTGCAAAAGTAGAGTGGAAATTCATGGCATTGTCTGGGAGAGACAAGGAATGCACGAAATTAATTGGCGGAAAATCAATGCTACTATCTACAAAAATATCGGTGTCTGACGAAATTGGAACTTACAGAAGAGGATTGACGCTTACAACTCACAAGTTGTACCTTTAGTACTATATAAGTCAGTTGCCTCTTCTGTATTTGCTGAAAAAAGCCGTCACTGAGGAAGAAAAGTGTCTCAATAAACTCTTCCACAGATCGTATTTAGAGACTATAAAAAGGCCCCGCAATCTTCTTGGGGGTGGGATCGCCCTTTTATATAAAATAATCCCCAATATATATGTAAAGATTTTCATTGATTTAACTTCCAACCCTCATCAGGAGTGGAGGAGACTCCCTGCTTCTAATCCTCTTTATAATAGACTTATGATGGGGACAGTCTTAACTAATGCCAAAACCTCTTGCTTGTCTTCAGAGTGGGGAGCTGCACAACGATTAATCTGGAATACTTATCCAATCTTTAAAAACGACTCCGTGATGGATATCATTTTGCAAAATAAAAAAAGCCTTTCTTTTTTCGCAACCTGTTCCCTCCGGCTTCTTTGGAAGAGAAGGCTCTTGGAGAAGTTTTTTTGTTTCACGACCTAGGGAATGATTCAGTTTTTAGAGATGGTAGATTTTATTTTCTACTTGACAGATCCTTTATGAATTTTATATCTCCGATCCCTTGACATCCTAAAATGAATTTTACGATTTTAAAAAAACGAAGTACAAGGAATTTTATTGGAATATACGAGAGAGATTATTCTCCCCCAAAAATGGCGTTTTAGAATTTTAGACTCATTAAAAAATATAGTAGATGGTAGGAAATTTACTGCACAGCTTCAGATTTCTGGGAGATGTATAAAATTCTTTCGACCGTGCAAAGACTAAGGTAAGGTATACAATGATATCGTACATGCTTTTACTGGTTGTCGGGCTATCTCAATCTTAAGAACTTGTATAAAAATCAACGTTCTGGAATGGGAAATGGTCCAAGAAATATTATTCAAGCCATTATTCTGTTTGGTTTGGCCGGCAGGAAAAAACAATCATCGCTGGAGTCGAAGGCGATTAAATTCGCCATCCTAAATTCAAAAGCTCTGATTGCCAAAAGGCACTTACACAGAATTAAAACCAAATGAAATTAGAGCTATTATACTGGCCGCAACTGCCAAATCAAATATCACCCAACAACGGCGCTACAAACATAAAAAGTTTTTAAGACAAATAATCAATAACTTCAAAAAGAATATTAAAAATTTACATGATGATTAATTTTATATGCTTATGTTACTTATGTTACTAGTGTATTAGTACTTTGTATATTATTGTTTGTAGATAATTTAATTGTATAACCGTGTTTGTTTATTGCTGTGCATAGTTTTATATGGATCACCATGTGGTTGATTTCAGCAAGCAATAATTTTAAATTATAGTTAGTTAGAAATTTATTGCCGATTACAATAGTACAGGGTTAGCCACTTAAATTTACACAAACTTTTACTACGTCCATACCAACAACGCGGAAATGTACGACAAAAAAAAACAAAAACAAAAATGGAGGTGAACTATCTGGCCGTCGATTATTTGTAGTGTTCGCCGTCTAACTCAATTACGGTCTCCACTCGACGCCGGAAGCTTTTGACAGCCTTGGACACCTCGCGCGGGTCCAAGGAGGCCATCGTGCGCTTGATTGAGGCCTTCAACGATACCGTTGACTTGTGGTAGGTGTTGCAAGCTATCCCCTCGACCCTTCCCAGCAGGTAGAAGTCACATGGGTTGAGGTCCGGCGAATTGGCAGGCCAAAACGTGGGTGGCCAGAAGTGGGCAGTGTTGGCCTCCAGGTAGTTCTGGACCGTTTTCGCTTTTTGGGCGGGCGCACTGTCCTGCTGAAACGTGTATTTGCGCTCGCCAGCCGTCTTCTTCATCCACGGTACAACAACCCGCTTCAGGACGTCCAAATACACGGTTTTATTGACGGTTTCGTTGGCCTGGAAGAAGTGCGGCACCATTACGTCCCCCTCGCTGCTGATGACCGCCAACGTCATGACCGCGGCCGGTTTCTTGCTGGACATGGTCGGCTTGACCTCCTTGGGGTCCTGGCAGATCTAGCGGTCGTTTCGGCGGTTTACGGACTCGTCTACAGTGAATATCTTTCCGTCACTGTAAAACCGCAAGTAATGTCCCTTGCTCTTCAGGTCGTTCAAGATCTTGCGGCCTTTGGACACCCTATCAGCTTATTTTGCGCTGTCAGCAAGTGTTTCACGCATTTACACCTAGATCTATAGTTCAGATCATCTTAAACTGATCTCCTGATCGTGGTGTGGCTGACATTGCGGTCCTTCGCAAGCTTCGTCATTTTGGTGGTCGGCGTCCTCCTAATAGACTGTTTCAGTCCTGCCACGAACCTAGGAGTCCGAATTTTATCGCTCCTTGGACTGTGGTCCGTCCTCGTGGTCTTCCCCTCCTCGTCAAAGGCCTTGACCACGTTGTAGACGGTCTTCCGGTTGTATTGGGGCATCTTGAAGATGGCGGCAGCACTGTGACCCGCGCGCCGCAATTCACATATCGTCGTCCTTCTGGCTTGTTCCATTGTTAATACTCAACGGATCAAATAGTAAACAAGCTTATCCGAAAGCTGATTACCTTGGCTATCAACAAGAATTATTCCTTTTGCTATCTCAACCTTTTTAATTGTTCAGCACGCAGTTAAAGTTTGTGTAAATTTAAGTGGCTATTCCTGTACATACAAACAATAGACACTAAGGTAAGGAACACAACCACACCATGGGGTTCTGTGTTACAACAGCAAAATGAATTCCTTCTTAAATACTGATATATTTACAATAATATTAATTTTAAACTATAATGTTTATTTATTATCTTTTACACAATGCTTGTGTAGAATAAAAATACTCTGAAAAAAAAATATTGGACATTAAATTACTTTTTGCAACTTTAACCTGTTTGTGCTGATATCAGCTTATGGCCACCAAAATAATTTGTAGCGTGGCTGAGAAAAAAGGCTTTTAGATAAAACCATATCATTGCATCAATAACGATAATAAATTGCTGAAGAAGATAGTCCTTCAATATCACCGTTTTTATAACCCCTTGTGATAAACTTAATTATTTAGTTCAATTTACTAGTGGACATTGTCTCCTTCGTCGGCATTACCACTTGATGCACCCTAAAGTTAGCCCTCTATGTCGAGGCTGTGGACAAGCAGATGAAGATCCTCTTCATCTAGCAAACGAGTGTCCACGATTTGAATTGGAAAGGTCACTCCTCTTAGACAATTCGAGACCCTTTCAAGGGTACTCAGTTCTTGACCTGGCTAAGTTCTTAGCAAACACAGACATCGGCCAATGGATCAAGAAACCTCCTTCAATGTACATCAATCAGGACGGACTGCAATAGGAGGAGACCCTATTGCGAGGGCACCATAAGTTTTTGTAAAATTAACATGTGCCCGTACTGAATATATGTATATATGATGTGTAGCATAAACTAAAAAAAAAAAAAAAAAAAAAACCTTGTGATATATTTTTATAGTTTTGTTTTTATATTGCATATTATTTTTGTGTAGTTGAGTTTGGGTCTTTTTAGGTAGATTAATTCTAAACTATAATGTTTATTTATGTATTCTTTACACAACTCTACCTACTTTTTTATAATTGTATTTTATGTATTCTATGTAATACATTTTAAATATAGGCCATTTTAAAAAAATAACGAGGTCAAGCCGTGTATTTCATTTTCTGATCCTTTTTTCAATGAACCATAAGTACATGATTTTTTGGTAGGTTGGTATATTTATCTTAGAGTTGAATATATGATTTTTTCTTTTTAACAATCGCTCATACATATATATGAGAGTACAAACAAAAACAATTAATATACTACTCTTTAATAACTCATTGCTTCAGCCAGACCTGACAATTAAAGAAGGATTCAATGAATATTTAAAATGAGTCCCTCATTCACTATTCTTTTAATGAGAGAAGAAACCTTCATGAAAAATTAATAATGCTATAGCTGTTTGTACAAAAATGTCACTTTATAGTTAAACTGGCTTGTGAGTAATTAAGAAACAAATAGCGATCCAATAAAAAATAGTAATTAAAAATTATTTGCACTATAGCAATATAACATCACTGATTTTCCGATCAGCAATCCAATCAATTTTACTATTATTATTAATTTTTTTTTATAAATTATATTTCATTCATACAACATTTTTGTAAATAGAAAAGTGGTAGGGGACAAATGGTCAATATATAAAGTTTAAAACACGAAAAATGCTTTTTCAACAAAATTAAAACTTGGATTCAATTTTTTCATAAAATATATAAATGTTTATTAATAATTGATTCGGTCTAGGAGGGAGATGTATCTTTCCACCAACTTGTCCAGTCCTATAGGGAGAGGGTTCCCCATGACCTGCGAGGCGTACAAAATTCCTTGAACCTTGGAAATTATGGACTCTATTTGAAAAGCGTTCTCATAATTGGGGACGTTGATATTAGCCAGTCTGGGGGTTCAGGTGATATAACAATCAGTGATTTTCCGATCAGCAATCCAATCAATTTTACTATTATTTAAACCGTTTACAAGACAAATAAAAAAAACTGCGCAATCCATTTTTGAAGAATCTAGATTTATTGTGTGGGTCATATCCTTCATGGACTTTGAGTTATTTTATAAATCTAGGACTTCAACTTGAAAGGTAATTAATAAACATAATATACAGAACTCAAAAAGCAAATTACCTCAACGGAATACTAATCACAATAAGGCCTATGTCGTGGGATTTAAAATCTAAGAGTTTTTCCCTTTCTTAGGAAAAAACCATATATATATATAAATATTTTTGTTCCTTCGACATTCTGAAGTGAAGAATTTCCAAAAAAAAAAGTGATAACATTTTTCTAAGAAAAGAATCTCCAAACGACGTTTTTTTTTAGAAAAGAGTATTCGAAAATTCCTTTCTAATTTTTTTTTTTAAATGACAGACGAACAAAATAGTGATGTCCCGGCCCGGTGTATAAAAACCGGGACACTCAAAAACAGCCTGGACCCGGGCCGGGTACCCGGTCGTTTCCTGATATATATATGTATATATATATGGGTCATTCCAAAAAAAATTACTTCAATGAAATTTTGGGTTCATGGATTCAAATGAAATTTACACCATAGAATGATTAAGTCTTTTTCATTATATGTCTTAAGTTTCAGTTCGAATTTGTTGTCTGAGCAAAGTTACATGCCTCTTAAAATTGGGCTTTTTCCCGGCCAAAATCCCAGCCTTATTTTATTGAAAATTTTCGAGTTCCTTATGGAGTTTTTGAAAAAACTAATAAATTGAGCATATTTTTTTGTTTATATCTTATACTAGAATTGCCCATTTTGAGCATTTGAAAGCTCTATGGTAATGAAATTAACCTTTTTTTTTTTGCCTTGATGCCACTTTTTTATAGCCAATCGGCTCTCCTGATTTCCTCTTTGTTTTGGACAAAAAACTGAGGCCTTGAGTTGATAGAAGAGACTTTTTCTACAAAATATCAAAAATTCAGAGATGTGTTTTTTGTTTAAGCCGAGAAATAAAGGATTCATTTTGGAAATGGAGTAGGTCCTTTAGATTGCCTTGTCATCATCATTATTTTGTGTATTAGGATGACGTCAATGGAATATTGAATTCCTCCTTATATAGAGTATATTGATATAGACACACAGATAGAGAAAGACACAGAGAGAGAGAACTATATAATTAACTTCCTCCCATCCTGAGAGTCTCGGGATCCAGAAATAGTGAATAGTGACTTTACACATCGAATTGGAATCTTTGGGCACCTGGATCGTGATAAGAAGAGTTCTTCATGACCTATTCCTACTCATTCTTCTTCAAATATCTACCTTCCCTCCCTCCATCCCCCCTCTTCCGGATCTGTCTCGGATGACTGACTCCGGAGACTCCACTCATGAAGCCTCCTTGAGAAATGAGAGTAATAAACACAAAAAGGAACTTAAGACCTTAAGTGATAAATTAACATCAAGTATACTCATGATAAGGTCAATGACAACTATTTTCATTTCAGATTTTTATTAATGGGCTATATTTTATTGTAAATTTTAAACAATAGTAGTAATAAGCATTTCTTTCTTTAGGTGGCAGAAGTACAGATTATATCATAAAATGTATTAACGAACACCTACTTCACTTAAGAATGTGAAGATCAATACTCTGTTGTGTGATATTTTAGAATAATTATTTATATTATATATTACAAATACTTTACCATCGTACAAGAAATACGAGCTGATATCGTTAGAAAAATCAAAAAAGTTGTGAAGGTGTTTTTGTTCAATACAGGAATATAACATTACATATATGTAAATGTTTTCTTTATATTTAATTAATTTATATGAGTATTGAATTTATTTATGTGATTTTGAAATCATGGGGGGCGTGTGCTCTCCCTCATTGAGTGTTTTAGGGTTCCATCAGAAATGTAATTTAAAATTGTGAATGAGAAGCACTGATAACTGTTGAGGAATAAAGGACGTGAAGAAGAACACTACAACTTTAATTCATCTCAATTTCAATATGTGCAGTTATGGTGAAATAATAATCTTAATTGCCCTGTTCCGGAGAATTAATCCTTCAAGGACTGTCTTTTTAATATTTAATTCACTTCAAAATAGTGAAATAATATTTTGGAGATCGAAATTGTCTATAGTTAATATCAATCCAACTATTTGTGAGTTTCATCTCATGAGGATAGACAAACAGTACTCCATTAATCACAAATGGTGCTGCAATCCATATAAGACTCAAACGAGAGAGTAAAAGGTATGTAGTTATATTATGTATGTATATAAATAAAACAGTTTATCTTTACAGGCTCTCTAAAAGAAATAAATTTGGAGATGGCAAAGTTTTTGTGCTCCAAAAATTTACGTCATACCAGGACAAAAATTTGCGTTTCTTGCAATAAACTAACGCTCGAATTGAGGCATGGATTTAGCTCATCAAAAGCCACTCTTGAAGAGCCAGAAGTTGAAAACTCTGACCCTTAGTCCAGCAATATATAAATACTGAAAAATTTAATCATGGCATCCAGGAATGGAAAGAAAAGCTGAAGATTTCGACCAATTATGGCATTAATACGAAAGCATCTCCAGGACGCAAACAGCATTCAAAAACCTCGAATTTGCTGTCCTTAATTCCAATTCTTGGTCGATAAAAAAGGCGATGAAACATTTCGGAGTATCAAAATATATCATAAAAATTCGAAAGAAGGGGAAGCGTGAGAGGGGAGCTCCCGGGAGTCGAGCTAGCTCACGAGTCCCCCGGATATTCCGAGGGATAGACTTCCTTCCTCCACAGGCCGCTGTAGTGAGCACCGCTCTCACAAAGCACCTCTACATGAGAAGAACCGGAGTAACCAAGAACCCACGCTCGGAGACACGGTAGAGGGTGAGACATCCGGGGACACAGCACTTCTTCCCCATGACGGACGGACGGACGAACAATACTTCTGGGAAACGTTTTCACAGTAGCAGTAGCAGCTGTTGTGCCTCCTCTTTACCCGCCCTCGCCGCCTTGCCATGCTAGAGGAACTGCTCTGCAAGAGGTCTCATGATTCGTTTGAGAGCCTTGACGTCCTTAGCTTACTTTCTTGTCCTCGAAGACTATGACTATTAATGCCGCTTTAATAAAGTAGCGAATCTACAAAAAAAAAAGAGGTTGTCAAAAGGGGTACTACTGCCTACTCTATTTGTATATTAGAAAACGTACATTAACTATGAACAACGTAATATGATTGGCACTCTTCCTGCAGCTAAGATGTGCTTGACTGATGTTCTTTCCTTGAACCGTAGAATCTAGTCACGGAGGGTCCCTCCGCGCTCCAGCTCATCACTATTCTCAGGCCAAGGAAGATCGAAAACACTATTGATCGTGAACTTGGTAAACTTCCATTACATCATGCCATGCCTGAGAGACTTCTTTTTCGTGATTGACGAGTCCAAGAGAAGTGTAGGAGAGGAGGAGGCTTCATGAGTGGAGTCTCCGGAGTCAGTCATCCGAGACAGATGGGAAGAGGGGGGATGGAGGGAGGGAGGGTAGACATTTGAGACGAATGAGTAGGAATAGGTCATGAAGAACCTCCTCTTATCACGATCCAGGTGCCCAAAGATTCCAATTCGATGTGTAAAGTCACTATTCACTATTTCTGGATCCCGAGACTCTTCAGGATGGGAGGAAGTAATTATATAGTTCTCTCTCTCTGTGTCTTTCTCTATCTGTGTGTCTATATCGATATAAGGAGGAATTAAATATTCCATTGACGTCATCGCATAATACACCAAAATAATGATGATGACAAGGCAATCTAAAAGATCTACTCAATTTCCAAAATGAATCCTTAATTTCTTGGCTTAAACAAAAAACACATCTCTGAATTTTGATATTTTGTAGAAAAAAGTCTCTTCTATCAACTCAAGCCTCAGTTTTTTTGTCCAAAACAAAGAGGAAATCAGGAGAGCCGATTGGCTATAAAAAAGTGGCATCAAGGCAAAAAAAAAAGTTTAATTTCATTACCATAGAGCTTTCAAATGCTCAAAATGGGCAATTCTAGTATAGATATAAAAAAAAAATATGCTCAAATTATTAAGTTTTTTCAAAAACTCCATAAGGAACTCGAAAATTTCCAATAAAAAATAAGACCGATTTTGGCCGGGGAAAAGCCCAAATTTAAGAGGCATGTAACTTTGCTCAAACATCAAATTTCGAACTGAAATTTAAAACATATAATGAAAAGACTAATCATTCTATGGTGTAAATTTCATTGGATTCCATGAACCCAACATTCATTGAAGTAAATTTTTTTGGATGACCCATATAATATATAAATGTATTAAGTATATATTATATATATATCTATTATGATATTATATATATATATATATAATATATATGATATATATATTAATATATATATATATATGCTATTATCGCATATATGTGTGTGTGTACCCGATATTGCCGGATTGACGGAAGTCGGCGTTCTATTTATTCAGACCTTGTCAATCCAAAACTCTTCATTTTTTTTTTTTTGGTCTCATATGAAAGAAAATATGTTCAAAATAATATCCTAAAGTTTCATTGTGTAGTAATTGTGGAAATGACTACTTAAATGTTTATTTATGACGAGTTGAAATTCTCTCAAATATTACAAAAGAATGACCGTATTATATAATGTAGATTTATTATATAAATTTTTGAAAATTTTGAAGCTAAAGTCTGATCTTGATTTAATATTCATTTTCCCAAGTATCTAAATGTCGTATTACATTTCTGTTGTTGAATAGTGGGTGCCATCTCTTTGGATTTTATGTATTGTTAAAGATATCAACAAAAAACTGCCGAAAAACTTTAAATGCGATTTTCTCGGTTTTTCATTAAAAAATGATGCTGTGATACCATAATTCAAAACGAATGAACTTGACAACCATTTAAGATACAGCTTTGACCAAGATATCATTTTAATCATTGGTTTCTTCTTCCTTTCCAATGATATCAAAACATCAATTTTGAATTTTGGGTCACTGTGACTCATTTTGCCAGATAGGTCAAATATATATAGATTATATAATATTGGTTCTAGGTCAATCACCCCCCAGACAATCACCCCCCCGGACTAGCACCCCCCGACAATCACCCCTGGACTAGCACCCCCCGTGCCAATCACCCCCCGGACATTTACCCCCCGTTAGAATATTTTATCTCTTAAAGTCCACTTATGAAGTTAACTATGTATTCTAGTTATTAACAAAGATGACGTCACTGGTTAGTATGCAGTCCCAGTCCTTTAGAATTGGAATCTGTATAAATTAAAGGTGCATAAATTTGCAAAATTTCGTGTCTTAGACCTTATATATGGGATATTTATGTACAACTAGACAATCAAAACAGTTGTAACCTATCAACTCAAGATATCTATTTATCTCATGTAGGTCCTAAGCTATTTCTAAGATTTCATCAAGGAACCACTTGTCCTAAATCGAAGACTATGATCAAAAATCATACACTCAAATAAATTGACATATAAATTTATTCTCAATTTATTATATTTCATTCTTCACACCCGAAAACGGCATTTTTAAAGATAACTAAGTCCCCATTAGTCTTCGCAAGCAGCGGAAAAGGAGATCAAGAAAGTGGTTTACAGTGACGTACCTTTGTAATTAGCTGGAAAACATAGTTAACTTCATAATGGACTTTAAGAGATAATAAATATTACTAACGGGGGGTAAATGTCGGGGGGTGATTGGCACGGGGGGTGCTAGTCAGGGGGTGATTGTCGGGGGGTGCTAGTCCAGGGGGGATTGTGGGGGGTGCAGTCAGGGGGGTGATTGTCTGGGGGGTGGCTAGTCCTGTTACGAATTATAATTGCAAAGTAAGGAAGAAAAAACATAAACGGGAATATGTAACATAATGCCCTTTGGAAAAACAGGGACTATCAAAATCAATTAAATATGTATTTTGTACAAAAGAGAGATGAGTTAACTAAGTAGCTGCTGAAATGTTTTTGAAGATTAACTAAGTAGGTAAGAAAAAGTATTTATGTTGAAAGTAGTTAAATATAGTGTACGTATAGCTAATACTATAGTTATAATAAATTAAAAACTTTTTACACGGAGGAAGAAAAAACGGTCTTTGTAGATAAAAGTTTTTCAAAGAGGCTTAAACACGCTCAATATGTTCCTGAAAGGACATCTAGCAAGTTCTTATTTACATCACTGAGAAGTACAGATATCTTTACTACACAGTAACTATAACAGTAGTAAGTATCTAAGACAATACAACACTATTGTTTTTCACCTAGATATATGCAATAAAAGGACTAGTCAATCCTTCTCATCCCCTTTGAAACTTCCTCAAGGAAGTCAACAATTTTAAAAGTCACAAACATTACATGTAATCAAATACTTAAATGTATTTTTGATTAAATAGTTTTTAACAAAATTATGACGATTTTTAGCATTTAAACTAATTTATCCAGCATCCACTGATTAGAAATATCGCTTGAAACGAATAATAATCAAATTAGAGGCTATTCCTCTAATTCTGAAGTTCTTATTTCGTCTTTTCAAACTCATTATATCCATAAAAGAAAAACACATAACGTATTTTTGCAAATTAAGACAAACGTTTGAAATAAGTACATTGTATTTAACGAAAAATAAAAGTATTTATCAAAAGTGCTCTAAACCATTTGTAGCTAGTGTAAATTATATGTTAAACGTGAGCACTAATTCATGACAATGGCTATAAGAAACATAGTGCAGGAAAATTCATTTGAGAAAGGGAGAGTCAAAATGACATAGGTACATTATATATATACAGGGTCTGCAGGTAAATCCGCACAAAGTTCAAGATCCTCCAGATCCAAAATGGGAACAAAAGTGATACCTATTTGAAGAACAAAGTTGTTTCATTAAACATAATACAAGATTACTATTCAATATGGCCACCTAAGTCTCAAGGATGTCCTCCAAACGACACATGAGCCTTCCAGGCCGTGGAGACCTGCGCAGGATCCAGCTTGTTCATCTCCGACTAATGGAGGCCTTCAGGGACGCCAACATTGTGTGGATATGGTGCAACTCTCCAACTTCCCCCTACAAGCAGTAGTCGCATGGGTGCAGGTCGGGGCTGTTGGGGGGCCAGGTGTTTAAGTCCCAGAAGTTGGGCACATTTTTCTTCAGCCAGGACTGCACAAGTTTGGCCTTGTGGGCGGGCGCTGAGTCCTGTTGGAATGTGTACGGGGTCTTGGAGGTCACAGAGTCCATTCAGGGGACGACGACAGTCTTGAGGACGCTTCCTGGCGAGGAGGACATGGGCGGTCCCCGGATTGGCCTTGATAAACCTTGAGACCATCAATAAATGGGGCGTGCAAATCCGGTCACTCCTGGGCTGTGTGGCCTTCCTCTTGGACATCCCTGGACTCCTCCCATTCATGGTGATGTCGTAGACCGTCCTCCTGGGGTACTTGAGCAGCTGATGATGGCTACAGGACGGTGCCCCTGCGCACAGCAACCGAGACCGTATCCCTCCGGTCTATTTCATCTCCGTATCAGTGTATGGTTTTGTTTTCGAGCGCAGTTCGACAGTACATTCAAGGAAGCCCCAATGTGCAATATCTAAGCTTCTACTTGCACTCCTATGGATCTGGACGAAGTTGAACTTTTGCGGATTTACTGCAAGACCTGTATGTATATATCAGGAAACGTCCGGGACACCTTTTTCGACGGGACCCGGCCCGGTACTTAATTTATCAAGCCGGGCCGGGACTACTATATATTTTCGGTTCCTTCGACATTTTGAAGAGGACGACATTTTTTTAGAAAATAAATTCCAAAAAAAGTGAAGACGTTTTTTCCGAAAAGATTTCCAACAAATATTTGACTGACAAACGAAAGACAATATTTAAATCCCGGCTCGGTGTCTAAAAAACCGGGACCCGGGCTGGGACGCTCAAAAAACAGCCGGTGGTTTCTGATATATATAATATATATATTATGTTGGGTATTAATCCGTTAGAGACGCTGAACCACATCTTTCTATTTTGTTGTTATCGTTACAAAAAAGAATATATTCAGAAGTCTCTAGAACTTCTTCCTCTTTGCGTTCTTACATTGGTGACCCCGTGTTTTGAACATGCCCCTAAAAGAAAGTTCACCCTCACTTCTAAAAGGAGAAACCGAAAAAAATGGAGGAGTCAAACTTGACTATGGCTGTCGCGGAACTTCGTCTTCAAGATTTGTGTCATCAGACGTCGAGGGTAGGTTCCGGTGGATCGAATTTGATTTCGCTTTAAGGGGCATATGCAACTCAAGGGCGAAATATAGCCTTATGGCTCATCATTGCCGGGCGAGGTTTTCAAAATTATCCCTATGGATGAAGAACATCTTAATTACGAAGGGGCAAAAAGGGCCATAAGTTTTTAGATATGGGCTGTCTCCGTCTAAAAGGGTAAGAAAATTAGCTGACCTCATAGTTGATTCTTCTTCTCATCCGTCATGGAGGTCAAAGACGAAGTGGAGCGTCTCCTCGATGAGGAGTTCTTAGTGGATTACGTCAGGGTTGATAAAAGAAGTCCTGATAAGGCTAATTGATTCGGTATTGGAGAGAGGAGTAAAGAACGTTTTGTATACCTTGATGATATATTAATAGCTTCTAAGACGAAGGACGAACATCGTCAAACAATCAATGAATTATCGTCTCGACTTAAAACCCTGGGTATTCCTTCCTCAGAAAAGTGTGAGTTTTTTAAAGACTCCGTGGAGTTTTGGGTTATTGTATTTCGAGGATGGCTTTAAACATCTCAAATCAAAAATTGAAGATCTAGAAAAAATCAAATCTCCAAAATCAAAGGAGGACCGTCAACGCTCCTAGGAATGAACCAATACTACTCTCAATCATTTAAAAATTGGTCCAAAGGACAGTGTTATTATGCCCTCTTTTAAAGAAAAACATTAGGTTTGTTTTGAATAGCGAATGTGAAAGGCTTTTATGGGCATTCAAAAAAAGGTCTCTCATCGTGCACTCTACTAGCATTTCGTGACAACACATTACCCTTAGCCCTCACGATAGATGCTTCAGATAATGGAATGGGTGCTGTTTTAGAACAGAATGTCAATGGACACTGGCAGCCTTTAGCATTCAGGTCAAGAGCGTTATCCGAAATACAAAAAACAGTATTCAACTTTTGACCAAGAGTTGTCAAGTGTAAAGGAGAGTATAAAACACTTCATTTGGGTGTTGGATGGACAAGAATTTAATATATTACCGATCACAAGCCATTGGTATCAGCCATTAGCGTCTGTAATACCTCCTGGACTCCAAGACAGTTCCGTGCATTTTCGTATATTGCAGAGTTCAATTGTACGATCGCACATGTTTCAGGAAAATTAAATCATACCGCGGATATACTCTCCAGGAACATCGCAAATATTAAATTGTGTCCAAGTTTTCTTCCGGAGTAATTGAGGACCAAAGACTACATGACCCTAAATTATTAAATTTTAATGTTAAGCCAAATATCAAATGTGTTTCTGGAGCTTTACTTACAGGCTATGGAAACGGCGATTTATTTCGTGTAGCGGTATCTTCTCCAGAGCTTCGGCAACGAATTATCAATTCAAGCCACAACGATAGCCATCCCGGTTTCAAAGAGAAGCATGGCCAAAATAAGGTCTGATGTCAAGAAGTTCACTTCAGAGTGTATTATCTGTCAAAAAGCAAAGCCTTTCAAGACATCAAAGCCAACTCCTCCTTCGATCCACATTCATCAAGACTTTCATTAGTCCACGTGGATATAATCGGCCCTTTTCCACAAATACAAGGACAACGCTACGCCCTGACAATTATGGATCGACACACAGGTGGTCAGAGGTGATTCCCATGCCGAATATAACTTCCATTACGGTGGCTAGATCATTCTTGAACGGCTGGATATCAAGATTCGGTATACCTGACATCCTTGTATCAGATCGAGGAACACAAATTTACAAGTTCCTTGTGGATGTGCGTTTGTAAAACCCTCGGAATTACAAAAAGACTACGACATCGGACCATCCAGAGTCAAATGGGCTCATTGAGAGGTTCCATAGGTCCTTGAAGACTGGCCTCGTCGCGAAATGCTAGAAGAAAAAGACAATTGGATGACTATCTCCCAATTGTCTTATGGGGGCTACGGAATTCGTCCCATGGATCCAGGAGCTAATTATTCCCTCTTTCAGTTACTTACAGGTAGCCTTGAAAGTAAGCCGGTGCGGGGCGGTGCTGCGTTCCTGTAAAAGATTTTGGGGCGGTGCGGCGCACCGGTAAGGGTTTATTATGCTGAAAAAAAAAAATTAAAAAAAATGCAGTAACGCTCGCCTTTAAGAAGAAAACATATCTAGGCTACCCACAATATGTCATTTTTGACCAGCTCCGATGAAGATAACAGCTTGGCTTGCTTAAAATAGTCAAAGGATCTCCGGCGTGCGCCAGCTTCCAATTGCATCGACTGACGCTTTCAAATCAACCCCTTTTCAGACCCCCAAAAAATATTTGGAAATAATGGTACTAAATTTTACTATTGGGAAAGCCATCCAGTAGCCTATGGTAATCAGTTTTCAAAACGTCTGCAAATATCCCATATATTTTGGTCTTTCTGTTGGTGCCTTTCTGGAGCTTGCGTTCCGTTTGTTTCCATCTCCTGCCCGCGCTTGCTCCGCAGTTAGTTCTAGTGATTGAAGTCATCTCGACTCTCGTCTTTAAAACTGTGTCAGCGAAATTTTATATCGGCTTTTCAAAAACTGCATGTTTTTGTGATTGGGTGGCATACTGAGACATGTCTTCTACTCAGACAAATAATAAATTACTCTTCTTCAAATAGGCTGTTCACGCTGTTTGTAACGGGGGCACAGCTGAGCCTATGTCCGCTTTAGTGGGCTACAGGACCGCAAGCTTATGATTTAAATGTGAGCATGCTTTGTAAAGTAAGCACGCGTTTTCCCTAAAAAGTATTCATATGAGCCCTCTCACTCCCTGTAATATTTACATTATCACGTGTTAAAATATTTACAGTGTATCAACTAGACAGCCAATGTATGGGAATGTTTTCAGAAGCTGATTCAGGAAGTGCGTGCTGTGAAGAAAAGCATTGTGATACGGAGAGATAAAAGAATGCAGAAAAGAATAACCGAGCTATTTAAAAGAAAGGACCGAGTTATTGAAAATGAAAATCAGGAAAAAGTCAGAAAAACAGATGGCTCGCTGCATGCAGTCCCTTGCGCGAAGGCAGTGAATGAGAGTAACGTTGCAGGTGCAGGACCGTCAACAAGTGATGCTGGGCCTGCTGCAAGTACCGCTTACCCCCCTGTTTGGTCAAAGGAGCAATTTGAACAGTTCAGAACAAAAAACGAATGGTTGTATGCCCAAAATGGCATGCTTGGCTGCATCTCATGCCGTGATGTTAAGGGCCTTGGTGTCAGCGCATCTCGAGGTGTTAATATCGTAAGCAATTGGGCAGAGGGGAATATCGCCCCATGTGGCCATTCAAGGACCGTGCAGCTGTCATCTCTCCGCAAAAAATTCATGAGCACAGAGAATCTGCAGCCCACAATGAAGCTGTTAAGATTCTTAAAACTGCACAGAAAGAGATCCTTTTAAACATGAATGCCACCAGCCAGGAGTCTGCGTTTGAGGCCACTGCCAAAGTGTTCAGGACTGCTTATTTTGTTGCCAAACATGACAAGCCTTTTACAGATTTTGAGAAATTAATTGATCTTCAAGAAGCAAATTCACTCAATTTAGGTCGCATTCTGCACAGCAAGACAGTCTGTGTTGACATAATTGACCATGTATCAACTCAAATGAAACATCAAATTGTGAGAAGGATAATTGAAAATAAAAGTAAAATTACTGTGTTGGCTGATGAGTCAACCAGTGTGGGGCACAAATCGACACTGATTGTGTTTTTAAAGGCCAGCATTGACGGCGAGATGGAGCCCATTGCTTTTCCCTTAGATTTGATTGAGCTGGACAATTTGTCTGCTGCTCACATCAAAGGCAAGATAATGCACTGTCTCCTCAACAATGGATTCACAATGGAGCTCCTGCAGGAGATGCTGATTGGATTTTGCAGTGATGGGGCCAATGTGATGCTGGGAGTGAAGTCAGGCGTTGGGAAGCTGCTCCAAGGTGACTTCCCAAATATAATTATATGGCACTGCCTGAATCATAGGCTGGAGCTGGCGGTGGCTCAGGCATTGGAAGCCACTGGAGGGACAAAGGACTTCCAGGCGTTCCTTGATGCCCTGTATACATTATACAGTCAGTCCCCAAAAAGCATGCGGGAGCTGAGTGAGTGCGCCCACAATCTCCAAATCACATTGAGAAGAATTGGAAGAGTTTTCAATGTCCGATGGGTGGCTTCCTCATGGCGAGCTGTTAATGCAGTCTGGCATTCCTATGGAGCACTGGCACAGCACTTCCGAGATGCATCAGAAGACAGCACAAAAGATGGCAGAGAGAGAGCCAAATTCCAAGGCTTGCTCTCTAAGTTGTGCTCCATCAACTTTCTGAAAAATCTTGCTCTGATGGCTGATGTTCTGATAGAACTGAAGAACCTCTCTGAGATTCTTCAGAACAGGAGGATCACTCTCCCAAAGGCTCATGACATCATGCTAACATACATCAAGAGGATAGAAAGCCTTATCACATACCCAGGACAACATACAGTTGAGGCAAGTCAGGCCGAGAAAGACATGAAATTCAAGGAAGAAGATTTAAAAGTCGGCAGGTCCCCCATCATTGATGCATCACAGTTCATCCAAGCAGTGGCAGACAGTTTGAATGAGAGGCTCTTCACAACCACAGCCAACAGAGCACAGGCCAGTGTTGCTGCTCAAAGAAAAGAAATTTACACCACACTGATGAACCAAATGGCAGTCCTTGACCCAGAGAAATGGGATCATGCCAATCCCAGACATGGAGAGGATGAGGTGAGGGCTTTGTGTCATACTCTACATGTAAATGAGAAAACAACACACCTTGGATTTGTTGAATATAAGGCAAGTGGAGGGAGAAGCATTCCAAGCAACATGAAAAAGTTGTGCATAGCAGTAGACACCCTCTCAGCAAGTAATGCAGACTGTGAGAGGGGGTTCAGCGCGATGAACAATATCATTACAGAGTACAGGAGCAAACTGACAACCAAAAATGCTGCAAACCTTCTCTTCATCAGTACAGTTGGCCCCCAACCAACCAGTGGAATCCTTTGCCATATGTAAAGACCTGGCTTGCCAAAGGGAGAAGAGCAGCACATTCCACATCTGGCATGGCTCGCCAGCACCCTGAAGAGGACAACTACTTCAGCCCTGTTTGGAATTTGTTTTAAATATTTTGTTTGGATGGAGGGAATCCACCATTTTGCATGTGGCATGGCTCACCAGCAACCTGAAGATGACAACTAGGCCTACTTGGATTTTTATATATATAATTTTTTGTTTCTACCATTTTGTATTTTTCAGTCAAGTTACTAATCTGGAATGTGTTTTAAATATGTTTGGATTGAGGGAATCCTCCATTTAGAATTATTCATGTGGTTACTTATTTTTTAAAATATTATTTTATTTTTTTCCATCATTTTGCATTTTTCAGTCCAGTTCCAAATGTACTGAAAATAAAGTATTCACAGTAAAATATTTATAAACTGAAATATTTTGTAATGTCATTTCTTCACATAGAACACTTAGGTAGGCCCACAAGAATGTGAAGTAGTTAAGAATATTAAAAGTCATGAAATTGGTGTGAATCGCCTCTGAACCCCCTCCAGAGGGAAAA
>CP045894.1:6511345-6562918 GCA_013387185.1 Caligus rogercresseyi
CCAGGACTAATGTCTGCTTCCAATGAGAGTTTCCCCCAGTAATGAAGCACATATGAGCCATTCACAGTCTTCAAAACCTCTTCCATCTGTTTTGGATCAAAAATCTTTTGCCAGAGGGATAATAACTTGGATAAAAAGTCTTTAGTTTTCATGATTTGAAAGAGGCAGGGGTCCTTGTTGATTGCCCTATCGTGTTGCCCTTGCAATACGACATTATATGTTTGGTCAATGCCAAGGGTCCATTGGTGCCCCATTCATTTCCGTTAAAGTTGAGAGCAATGTCCTCGATGACCATTTTCAAAAGTGGGTGTCCTTGCTGAAAGTTCATCACACTATTAGCTGTAATATAATGGTATAATTTGTAAATATAACGATATGATTTACACATATAACAATCTGATATACAAATATAACAATATGATTTACAAATATACAATCTGATTAAAAAATGCAGCAGGTTAATTTACAAATATTATTATTTGTTTATCAAGTTTGCAACATGATTTACAAATATTACTGAGTCCTTTACAAGCATTTTGGAGAAACGATGACCTAAAAATTTAATACATGATTGTAGCATCTGTCCTAAGGATATACTCATGTATTAAGTTTTTATGTCATCAGTTTTGCCAAAACCTCTTACTTTAAGTGTTCATATTCACGTTGAAATTCCCTGGCTATTTATCTAGAGATTGAAGTGTTTTTTGTTGCAATGAAATGCATCATGTTATTATATTTAGTTTCTTTTGATACTCATCCACGTGAATCATCATATGTTCCTCAGCCTGATCACCAAATTGCTCAAATAACCGAACAAAAAATTATATATGATCCATAAAACCTTAAAACGAAAGAGGAGAATGCATATCCCTAACAAGAAAAAGGCTGAAGGGAAGACTCTGCTTAGCTGACTCTTGTTCAAGACTTTTGTGTGAACCATTTTAAATATGACGTATACGTTTCAAAAACGATTCGATAACCCAATAGCCTCTTCACATCTTGTTGAACACACTAAGGATACGTTGAATAATTGCCATAACAAACATAGTTTATGACATCTTCCATTTATTTTTATTTATTTTGTTTCATTTCATTGGACAATTTTGTAAAAATTAACCTTTAAATAAACTTGAAGAAAAATATTGGTAACTGCCTTCTTTAATTTTTTTCATTAAGAAACTTTTATTCGAGACCAACTTAATAACTGGATTCCCAATTGACTCAATAAAAGATGGGAAGAAAAGTCTCGATGGCAGCCATCTTTTGTCACTATATGAACTTGATGAAACAAAGAAGAGAAGAAAGGAATTATTGTTAATATTTTTTTTTTATTATTAGTCCAGAGTTTTAAAATACATACAAATAAAAAATATGCACTAAAACTGAGGTAAACGTTAAAAATGTAACATGGCTAAACGTATTTAAAAAATATTTTTTTGCACATTTAATTAGTAATAAGATATAAAAAAGGAGAATGATCATAAAACATAAAAAAAATTCGGGTAAATCAAGAACATTCCTAGATATTAACTATTTAAAAAAATACAACTTTAAGAGATGTCTTGGGTTTATATTTAGTGTTCGCTTTTGCCTCCGTCGTTATTCAGCTCCTCCAGGAGGGAAAGCTTCCGGTCTAAAAGACCTTCAATCCCACATGGGAGTTTTGAAGAGCTAGTTCTCGCTGCATAAATAATTCGCTGGATGCAACATATTAGCTCCTCTATTTTCCAGTGATTGGGACGCTCGGGAGTGGAGAAGATGAGCCAATCTGCTCGAGAGAGCTTTACATCGAACGCATTGTTTACTCGCCTCTGAGTCAGCTCCACCAGTGGAGCCACTTTGACACAGTCTGCGAACAAATGACTCGATGTCTCTGTTCCATTATTGCAGAATACACATCTTCTTTTCCTCGGATCCTCCTGTGATTTGCTCACAAATAGGGAGGAAGTTGCCAGCCTGTAGCGGAACCACTTATCGGCAGAGCTCAAAAAGGGGTTCCTGAAGAGGTTTCTGGATCCGTAGAGAACGGCTGTGCTTGGAGAAAGTCCCAACCGCTCGAAACGTCGCCGGACAAGCCGCTCTGGAGATTCATATGAAGAGATTATATTTAACGATCTATTAATTTTTTGAAGAGAAATACACCCGATGGCGATGAAGAAAGGTGTTGGAGGGTCAGTTGTGTTTGTATATGGCCTTTGGGCTAACTTTTGTACCCTTCTGTATTGTAAAAATGTTTTAGGATTCGCCAACCCCTCCTTATCTCTCAGGACTTGGTATACCGTAGAATATCGGCCCAAGGAAAAGAATTCCTCCCTTGTTTTTAGCCTCGGGTTGAAGTTTATGGGTTCGGAAGAGCCAAGTAGAGGGAGAACTACTTTCATAATGGACTTCCAGGAACATGCCATATTCTTCCAGTGGTTTCCAGAGCAGGATAACGCTCCAAAGAGCTCACTTGGTCCCATATTGATTCTTTCCTTAAATGGCCGACCGGTCGTAGATTCAAAATCTCTCTTAAGAAGGAGCGCCCATTCATCTCCACTGCCATGTAGTCTCTTCAGCCAGCTCAAATTCAAGGTCTTCCAAACCCTCTCCACTCGTTTCAGGCCCAAGCCCCATGACGAGGTTGGTGCAGAGAGACGAATTTCTGAGATGTAGGCTCTTTTCCTTTCCCAAAGGAAACCATGCAGAGCGTATTCAATTTTTGTTTTTAATGAATCAGAGTACGGAATATATCTAAGTAAATGTACTATACGTGGAACAATGATGTTGTTCCATATCGCTATTTTGTCCACGATGTTTATACTTAGATTTTCATAAAGCGATAAAGATTTCAATACCGAAGATAAGATGTTTTTTGAGTTTTGTATATTTGCCTTAGTCGATCCTTCTTTTGAAACAACGATCCCAAGAAGAGTTGCACTATCTGAATAGCTCAGGGACGGGAAGATCTCTTTCAGCTCCGACTCCTTGGATGTGAGGACTTCAGTTTTGCTTTTATTTACTGATAGGCCCGAGATACCTGAGAATAGCTTTAATAGATCGAAGGTTCCTTTCATTGCCAACTTCAGGTCTTTGGATGTTCCCCAGAAAAGCAAGGTGAGGTCATCTGCGTAGAGCTGGACTAATGCTTTCCGACCAATTTGCATGTTATCGTCGATCATTCTTTGGAGACCATCAATCGCTATAAGAAAAAGGGTAGGAGAAATGGGATCCCCCTGTTTACATCCCTGAGTGATCTTGAAAGAGGACCTATTAGCTGCCGACGCCACTCTGGCCGAATTATATCTTAAAATTGTCCCGATCATATTAATAAAGTTGATCGAGAAGCCTCGTCGAAGTAATTCTGAAAAAATGTACTTGTGAGATATAGAATCAAAGGCTTTATTAAAATCCACAAACAACGCCGCAAACTCTAAGTCGTCGTTCACAAAGCGATCAATCTTGTCCTGGATTGAGCGTGGAATGTCTTCAGCTCTTCTTCCTTTCATGAATCCTTTTTGAGATGGTCCGATAATATTTGGAAGGACTTTGACAAGCCTTTCGTTTAGGATTCCGGTGAAGATTTTATACGATGTATTTAGTAATGTGATTGGGCGATAATTTGTTATTTCCAGCTTGTCCTTGCCCTTTTTTGGCAATAAAATTAAAAGTCCTTCTGCCATGAATCGAGGAACTCTCCCCATGGCCCGTATTTCATTGTAACATGCCTCTAAGATTGGGGCAAGCCTATCGGCGAATTTTTTATAGAATTCGTAAGGAAGACCTGACGTGCCGGGGGACTTGTATTTTTTCTTGTAATTCCCGATATGTGAAAATATCTCCTTCTTAGAAATAGGGGCTTCTAGGCTATTAAGTTCGGCTTTTGGAGGTTGATGGCCGTATGTACCACCGATGTCCTCAACCGAGATTTTATCGCCTTGTCTCCGCCATTTCTGACAGAACGTGCATGTTCCTTCCCTCCTGCAGTCCTTGCATTTATATAGAGTAGAGTAGAAGTTCCTTATCTCTTCGTCGATTTTACTTGGGAGATTTGTAATTTGCCCCTTTCTTGTTCTCAGGGTAGATATTTGTTTGAGGCTTTGGAAGTTCCTTTCGGAGACGATATGAGGTAGTGAACATTTTATATTCCTTTGAATAAGTTCAGATTTTGCCCTGATGGCTGCCCCGAAGTTTTGGTGGTCTATAATTTCCTGTAGTTCTGACTTTAGATCTACACAGTTTGGGTTGGTCGTTTGCAAGGCTTTGAGACGCTCTAATAAGGCTCGTCGTTGAGCAGCTTCTTTTCTTCCCCTCTCAATAAATATCTGTCTAGCTCTCGTTTCAATCCTTTTGAGCGTCATGCAAGGGGTGGACCAATTGGATTCAAGTATAGAGTTGCTGTCTTCTATCATTTCCTTTATGTCTTTACAGGTATTTTCGTCCTGAAGAAGAGATACATTAAGCTTCCAATATGATATCTTTTTGGCATTAGGGTTTTCCATGTGAACCATGATTGGGCAATGATCTGATATGTATGGCGGAAGAATAGTGAAATCTTTGACAAGCTTCGAAATGTTTGGGGAAGTGAGAATATAGTCTAATCTCTCCTCTATTTGTTTGCCAATTACATTTTTTTTAGAGAACGTCATGCCAGGATTATCAGGGTCGAGGAAAAGGCCTGCGTCCTGGAGGAGATATTTTGAAATTATTTTTTCAAGGTCTTCTTTATTTTTGTGGTTCTTTGAACCGTCATAATTTACGGAGTCTCTTCCAGACTTTCTTGTTACGTTTAAATCTCCTGTAATCATTATGTTTTCACCGATACAGTCAGATAACATGTTAGAGAAACAGCCGTCCATATTCCTGTTTGGCCCGTAGATTGCAAAAATAACTACATTTTCCGCACCAAAAGTAACCTTGACGGAAACAAAATTCCCTCGTGGATCCTCTTGAATAAGTTGGGGTCTCAAGGCTTTTTTGACCAGGAGAACAACCCCCCTTGAAGGATGTGAAGAATTTGTCTGTGCTGGAGATAAGAATGTGGCGTGTGATGCAGGAATTAATCGGCGGATGGATCTGTTATTTTTTAGTCGGGAATCCACAAGAGCTACCACGTCGGGGAATTTAATAGATTTTAAGTAATTGAAAACGTCCACGGCTCTCTTTGGAGATGCCATAGAGTTAACATTATAACTTAGCATTGTTAATGTCATTACTTATTTTAAAGAAAATAAAGTTCCCTAGGGTTTCATGAAATTATTCTGCGCTGGTGAGCCAACCTCTGCAGGATCGACATCTCTGACTCTCTTTGATTTGTCTTCATCTGGGCTTGTAAAAACTCTCTTATTTGAATTTTTAGGCAGAGCAATAGTTGTAGGAGATTCTGCATGGAATGTCGGCTTCTTTCACATCACTTGTACCCAATCATCTCTTAGTGGTATTATCTTGGGTTGGGAAGTAAAAACGTTCTCGCTAGTCCCCCCAGAAGTCATTGATTCAGTATTTTTTGCCATAGAAATACAGGGCAAAGGTAGAGATGTGGTTTCTTCCTCGCAGGCAGTTGAACTCAAATCTCCCTCCTCTTCTTCCTCCCCCCGTGCAACTTCCTCCGTGATTTGTCTCTCCATGGCTCCTTCGACGCGCTGCGCAAGACCAAGTGTTGTTCTAAAATACTTTTCAAATTCATTGTATGGAGTTTTATTCGTCGCTGTGCATTTACCTCTTGTATGACCAAACTTCAAGCACTTGTAGCATTGAAGTTGTTGCAGAGCTGAGGATAGTTCGACTTTCCTACCGCCGATGGGAATAATCATTGGAAGTCTCTTTTTGGGTCTGATTAGAAATTTTATTTTTCCTGACATAATGTTATTAAAGATTTTTGTGAATTTGATATTTTCGTCCGTATCTGGTACAAAAGCATGAGGAACAGCCTCAAACTTCCCTACGATTTCGCCGTACTCAGACATTAGCTCTCTTAGGGCTGATGTGTCAGTGTCGGAGCCATTTTAATGGTTACTTTGACGGGCTCTTGAGCTATTCTGATGTTTTCTAAGCCTCTAATACGGAAGAAAACATTGAGCTCGACTTCAGTTTTTCCAGAGACTTTCTCAAATTTGGTAATCATGTTGATCTTTGTTTTAAATGTAATAATAATATAGCCCAGTCCACTCTTACAGTCGTTAATCATCATGATTTCTTCGCCGGAGAGACCTAATAGCTCAAATATTTTTTTGTAATGACCGATTTTGGGGATAAAGCCTTTTAAGTTTTTGTCCTCTTCATCTTTCCAGTCTAGGTAAATCTTGTCTTATAAGAGGTCTACTCTTATCATTTTTCTTTCTATTTTGTTTGACTTTGCCATGAATGAGTAAGACATTTTTTTCTTTCCTTCATATTTTTCTCTTCTTCTAAGACATTTGCTTTATTCTTTTTAGATTTGTCTTAATTATTGTTGGTATTCAAGGTCCCGAGGAATAGAAAAAGAGAGAAATAACAATTAAATCGCATTGACGTCCCCGTAGGAGACACTTTCAAGAAAGTCACATAGGGTGAACCCACTGTAATGTATTATAGAATTTCCTTTAATTATTCACAAAGACTAAATTGTTTCCCCTTCATTTCAAGTCACTCTACGGCATGAAACAACTCTTCGAGTAAAAATTACTGTACATTAGAGTGTGTCTTAGAAAATTAATTTGCCAAAATCCTTTTTCATCACGAGTTGAGATTGGATATGGACAAGAATGTCCTGCAATATATTTTTTTCCTCTTGCAAAAATTCGGTGGGCTACTTCTGGTTAGTTATAAAGTTCCTTCAAAAATTAGTTTTGATGCATGGGAAAAAAACATAATGTGGGAATAAAAATAATTTTGTGTTTTCATTAAAAAATCAATTTGTTGTAATAAAAAACCATTTTTTAGACAGGAGTACATGTAAACATATCTATTGCGCAGAGTAGTAACAAGCGCATAAAAAATTGCACACATCCTTGTCCATATCCAATCTCAATTCGTGATGAAAAAGGATTTTGCAGCATATTACTTTTCTAAGACACACTCTAGTATACATTTTTGGAAAGTAAAAATAGGACAAAATCAACAAATATCAAACTACTTTCTATTTGAAATTTAAAAAATATATTAAAAAACTCAGACGTAACGCTCCTTTCGGCGTTTTTCACGTTAATTCTCAAGATAAGGATTTGATGTTACATCCATCAGATATATTATGTTCTATTTATAATAGTACGTTGATTTTGTGTATTAATAAAACTAGAAAATATTATGTTTTGTTGACTTTTGGTAAATCTTTTAAAAAGTTAAAAGAAAATATATATTGGCATAAACCACTTTCACCTTTTAATGGGTATTTTTTCTTCTTTCAAAATTACCTAGGAAGAGGAAGACAAAAAAAGTATCGACACAGCTCTGTGGAGGACTTTCAATAGTGACAATTAATAAACAACTCATCTTGTAGTGAGTCAAATTGCCGCACAAAAGGCTATTGAGAGAAAATATGGGTTTGGTCAAAAGGCAGGAAGTTTTGTGCTAGTATAATAATACTTCGAGGAAAATAATTATGAGTTCCACGTCAGGGATTCATGATGGGAAAAAATTACTGCCCAACTACAGATTTCCTCTAATTGCATAATTTTTAGAAATCATTGCAAGGACTGTGGCAAATTATATGTCCACACGTTGCATGCTTTTGCTGATTGCCCAGCGGTGTCAATTTTAAAGTTCTTTTTACTTCTTAATGTTAAGGGATTGGATAAGTTTCCCAATATCATTTTGAAAGCCATTGTACTGTTTGGCTTTCCTAATAAAGGAAAAAACAATCAGATACTTTTATAGCGATTTTAAATACAATCATAAATGCAAAAGCACTTATTGCACAAAGATTAACTACAAACGAATACATCAAATCCGAGGAACTTAGAGCCATAATGCTCTCAGCGGCGGCGAGATATGGAGCCCTTTCCCTAAGGATACCGTCGCTTCTGGATAACTCCTGGACCGTCGCCGCGAATGAAATTAAGTACTTCCCATCAAAGTCAAAGCATCTCTTAAAAATAATGAAAAAATTATTGAAATTTTGTTAATCCGTATTATTTGTTTATTGTAGTGCATTCATTTTTTTTTTGATTTTAGAAATGTAAAATTGTTTTATTCTTTTATGAAGTTTTAATTTTAGATTACAATGTCTATTTATGTATTTTTATACACAATAACTTCATGTAAATAAAGATTTGATGAAAGGAAAAAAATAATAATAATACTTACCGGGAATCTAATGAAGTTAATCGGTCTTTCATTCATTCAATGGAATTGCAGCATCCTTTGCATATGAATGAGCTGTATTGCATAAAAACTTAATGGAAGCTAGAATCTTTTCAATGAGGTTGAGTGATGTTTTTGGCCACATGTCAAGTAAAAGATGACTAACTCTGCTCAACCATCAAAACTAGATACATTGGTTTTTGTACATAGGATGCAGTTCAACACATTTTAATTTTGTTTGGTAAGATTTGAGAAATATTCCCAAGTAATTTATTTTTAGCATTTTTTCATAAATATTTTGAAATGATAGATATTTATCTTAAATTAAATTGATCTACTATGATTTACAGATAAGTACTCCATATTACTCTTTTAAACATTATATATTTTTAACCTTAAGTGATACATACTTTTAAGAATACATTTATTTTACAATTACGAATTAAAATATAAATAGTATCAATTTATCACATTTGTTTGGATTTGAATGGATTAGAAATTAATTATCCTTATTTTTTGCTGCAGTTAAATATAAAACTACAAAATACAGATTGTGAGCGTTGTTGAGCACCATGAATAAATGTAATATAGCAACTGAAACCTTTTTTCAATTAATAAAAAATAAGGAGCTCCTTGTTTGTTTCCTTTTGGTGCCCCAGGAGATATTTTATATGTGTGCGTATGATTTATTCATATATAATATTATTCATGTTTTTAGAAAGTTAATTAGCTTTGTTCTGTCTATTTATATTTCATAAGAAATACTCGTAACTATGCATACAGCTCAGAAGAGTTTCGTCCTGGAATAGTACATGGGATATGTACAACACGAAATAAAATACAATTACATATAAAAAAATAATTTAGATGTTACTGTCATGGTAATCGATTTTCAAAAAAAAGGGTTGAAAGGGATCTCTATTAAATTGGTCTTTTGTTACCTTATTGTAAAGTGTCTTGGAAATGAATTAGGCAAAAATATTTTTTCTAAATTAAGTAAGCATACCAGATAAGCATTACATAAATTAATTCAAGAAAAAATACTGCCATATATATAATTTTAGTTTAAAATTATAACACAAAGAAATAGTCATCACACATTATACAACCAATAATAACAAACAAAGGAACCAAACAAAATAATTATTAAAAACAACAAGTATTTTAAAAACCATAGTTTTTATGAAAACGTAAAAGTTGATTCATGTTGCACTTTGCATAGTCGAAACAAGATGGGAAGCAAAATTCCAGCTCCCACTTAAGATCCCTAGAATCTTGATGCCGAGGGCAGAATAGCGAACAGCTGTTGATACCATTATCCCTCTCAGGTCATCTTCTCGGACAAGATAGTCACAGTACGGATCTATTTATCATCAAGGATGATAACATAAACATTCATTTCTTCTCTAGCGTAAAGAGTTGACATACATTATCGACATTAATAATCCATAGGAAAATTTATTCAAAGATTAGTAAATGAAACTATTTGACGTCCATAATTAAACACTGAGATTCCAAGAAAAAAACAAAATTCTTTAATCTGAGTTTATTTTCAAGCCTCACCAGCTACGAATGATGCGATGCCTCATTTCATATTTTTTCTTCTCCTTTTCTTCCAATCAATCACGCTTTTAAAAGGGAAGTGGGCTATCCTCTAACATGTATTTCTTTTGCTACGATTACAGCTTTAGGTCTAAAGTTTTATTTATATCCAAACAAGATATCTGAAAATTCCGAATTTTTTTTGCCGATTCCAATTTTTGAAAATGATGATCGAGATATCTCTAATATATATATATATATATATATATATATATATATATATATATATATATATATATATATATATATATATATATATATATATATATATATATATATATATACAGTGTGTTACATCAGGAATGTAATTTTTAATTGCAAATTAGAAGTACATAAAATTCATCAAATTCCCTCATAGATACATCATTTTAAAGGAAAAGAATGGATTTATTATTATTAATAATAATTTATTTCCTATATCATAAGAAGCACATCTGAAGCCTTACAAAAGTTGCTGGAAATAACCCCCTCCAGCCTGAAGACAGAACGTCGCACGCTTCAGGACATTCTTGCAAACGTTTTTGATCGTCTCCTGGCTAGATCCTTCAACGAAGGTTTGAACACTTTTTATGAGAGACTCAATGGAATCTGGTCTTTCCTTATAAACTCGAGTTTGTGCTGCAGCCCAAAAGTGGAAGTCCAAAGGGTGAGATCTGAACTGTGAGCTGGCCACAGATGTTCCGTCCTTCTGCTGATGACTCGGCCTCGAAACTTTTCATTTAGAAATGTTTAAGCTGCATTTTTGCAATGTGGTGGAGCGCCGTCTTCCATCCACAAAAGTGAAGAACGAGTTGCAGAAAGGCACAGCCTGGGCCAAATAATGTCCTGGAGCAATCTGAGATATGAAACACCATTAACCGACGACAAAAGACCATCATATTTAAGGAATGCATGAACGATTAGAACCATTCAATTAATAATGGCAACGAAGATCATTACCTTAACATCCTTCCTTTAATTTGTTTCGCAGATATTTGGAGGATTTTCATTTGTCCACACTCTGTCGTTTATTCGATGTGGTTTTTGATGGAGGCAAAAGAACTTCTAGTCAGTCCAAATGATTCTATCGACAATGTTGGATGGTTGCTGCGGAATCCACTGACAAAACTGCCTTTTCTCCGCTTTATGGTTATCAGTTAATGGAGCAACTGAAGTATAATGATAAAAACGGAATCAAAGATGATGTCTTACGATCCACAACGTTGTTTTGGTTGGTGAAATTTGCTGAGAAGCTTTTCTGATTGAGCAACTGGGGTTTTCTTCAAAAGTACTCTTTAACTCCGGAAACACTGCATCTGTTCTTTTTGATTTTGTTTTCATATGTTTTTTTTTGTGGATGGAACCAGTCTTATTGAAATGATCAAGAATTCTTGTGAATTAAAATCAGCTGGTCAGATTTCTCCGCCCTCCCACTGATCTTGAAGTGAAGTATTAATTCTCGGCATTCTGTTGAAGGAGAAGGTGTTTTGCCAAACTGCAGAATGATCCATTTCTTCTCAAGTTCAGAAAACATTTTTCAGGTTGACAATCAATGCAGATTTTTATGTATTGATAAAAAACCCCTCTTTATAAACAAAATGGTGTCTATAAATCGATATGAATTATTTTAAATAAATGTAATTCGCAATCAAAAAATTACATTTCTGATGGAGCACACACACACACACATATATATATATATATATATATATATATATATATATATATATATATATATATATATATATATATACAATTTCTTTGATTGGCATATACAGTGCGTAAAAAAAAACGAGGAAAATTTTCTTGCTCATGTAAATGGCTTAATTCTAGCGTTTATCTTACGCTTACAGGCTTTATTTATACTTCATTCAATAGAGCTTTAAAAGAGATTTCAGATGATACCCATTAAGTTGATGTGAGACTTCAGGTTGGCCTTGAAGGTCAGGATGAAGTTTATATTGGATTATTAACAATTTCTAAATTAAATTGGATACTGTGCCAACATGCTTTAACCAATCAAAGTGAAAATTTGGCCAATTATGGATAGCTTAGGTGGTAATGATCGCACCATTATTGTCCCATGAGTATGGGCATCAAGGACATTAAGGCCAAAAATATCCTTTTTCTCTTGTTTTATAAAATAAGTTTTTGATAGGTTGAATAAAGAAAAAAATGAAATTATTCCGTAATCACAGTAACCAATTAAAACACAAATGAGCTATTTTGAGTCAAAATTAGAGTATTTTGAGCTGAGATATTGACCAAAATGGAAATTAAACGAGAGCGTGTGGCAGCTCTCCTGGCCGCTGGAAACAAAGTCCAGGACATCTGCAAGGCTGAGAATGTGGGCAAACCCCTTCTGTACAAGGTAAATACCCTTGTAAAGAATGGAAGAGACCTCAACCGCAAGTCTGGGTCCGGACGACTTGCCAATATGGAACAAAAGGCAGCGATTGTGCCACAGTTAAGGAGACACCTACTGCATCCTGTTCAATGGTGGCCAAGGCCCTGGGACGTCAAAAAACAACAGTTTGGTGGGCTGTAAGGGATGCTAATCTGAAGTTTTATGTTCCTCGGCGCCGTTAGCAACTTTCTGCGGCCTCCAAGGACTCCAGGGTCATAAAGGGCAAGAAAATATTGTCGTGAATGAAAAAAAATCCACGTTTTATGCGCGTTTTCAGCGATGAAAAATTCTTTGTAGTGGATCCATCCAGGAACATGCAAAATGACCGATATGTTGCCAGTTCACCCAGCAAAGTCCCTCCCCACCTTCATATCAAGCATCCAGCTGGTTCCATGACCCTGGGCGTCGTGGCCATTGACGGAAAGTCCATGCCCCTGCACTGGTTCCCAATGGCCTCAAAATTTGCATAGAGCAGTATTTGGAGGTCATGAAGGATGTTGTCAAGCCCTGGTTGGACTTCACTTACCCTGATGGCAATTATGTATGGCAACAGGACTCCGCACCTGCCCATAAAGCCAAGAAAACTCAGGAGTGGTGTAAGGGCAAGTTGAGAGAATTTTGGCCATGGCAAATGTGGCCACCCTCCTCCCAAGACCTGGCCCTCCTGGACTATGGAATTTAGGGCGATCTAAAGAGGAGGGCATGCAAAATCCGCCATCCAAATGTTGAAGCCATGAGGGATGCGGTCAACGAGCAGTGGGCCGCCACATCCGAGGCCACCATCATCAGGGTCTGTGCCGCCTTCCGCCCCCGTTTGGAGCGTATGTTGGCCGCAGAGGGTGAACATTTTGAAAATTAATAGCTATTTTCTATATTTATATACTCAGAAAATTTTATATGTTTTAATAAATTATTTCTCAAGATATTTCATATTCAATTTGGATCTTAATTTTTCCGCGTTTTTTTTAAACGCACTGTACTTCATTTGGATATTTGCTTCTTGTATGTTTTAAGGTACACAAAAAGAAAAAAATGGTTTTACATTGACAATTATAAAATTAATTTTAAGGGTAAGTTTCAGAACTCAGAAGCATTTCGCATATAATCCTAGTTTTACTAAATACAACCTCACGTATAACAACTAAATTTGACATCAAAAAATAAATGTTAAGCCTTCTATATGTAACAAAAGAGCTACGTAAATCTAAGCCAACTCGGTTTTGAGTTGAGTTTTCATATTTGTGTTGCCTTTTTGATCAGACACTTGGAGGCTGATGTACCTTTCAAGTTGATGTTACACTATATTTAACTTCTACAAGACGAGCAAATTAATAATTTTTATTGATTCTTTTAAATCTTTAAATTATTGGATGAATTATATCATTTAAATAGATGTTCTGGCATTTACTATTGCTTAAAAAATCGATTCCAGTTATATTCATAGTTTAGCTTTTTTGAATATATATATATATATATATACTCAAAACTTGATTTGCTCCTTTATAAAAATAAATATATATTTTTCTTGTACATTGTTTAATTCTACAAAATTATACATATATTCTTAATTTTATTTAATTATTCATCAAAGACGACTAATAAATTACACTGGCCAACAGCCAAATTTAGGTCGGACTAATTTTCACAAATTCTTATAGAGTTTTATCCACTGATTCCGAATATGGTATTCATTTTTCAAAGTTAGTGATAAATTCAGAGCAAAATGGATTTCAAATTTTTCAGCACTTTTTCGATTCAGAGCCATTATTGACATACAAGGACTGAATTATAGACAAAATAAATAGCAATGATTTGATAGAGCTTAGATCAAACTACTCATTTCAATTTTTACTTCGTCTCTGGCACATTTAAACTTTAAAATATATGTCATTTTGTACGAAAAATGAAGGGTTTTTCTTAGAGACTCACTGTTCCTCACTGCTCCTCACTCAAAGGTCTTACATGATTAAAAATTGATATGAATATGAAGAAAAAATATCAAGCTTTAATTTGATATGCTTAATATTCCATAAAATGCCTTATTTTAATCAAAATTAGCAAATGTATTTTTTAAATCCTCTCCATTTTGCCCTTTTTTAGAGAAATTCATAAGTCACCCAGTGAGATAGAAACAGAGAGAGAGAAACTGACGTCACAACGTATGTAAACAATAAAGAGTAATTTTCCTTCTTTCATTGGAATTTGAGTGTTTTTTCTCGGAAATCTTCCGAGAATCCAGGATTCCTAATGAGTGGCCTGCCGGCTGTGCCGTCGTACACAACATTTGTGAGAAGAATTCATCGTGACACAGCCTCGGATCAAGCATGGAGCAAGGAGTGGAAGCTTAGGAGGACATGACTCCCCAGAGGGTGCTTAGCCTATTCTCTTTGCATCAAAGAGGATGATGAGTCGGAGACAGACAGACAGACCCTCAAGGACATTACCCCCCCTCCTCCTCTCTCTTCCTTAAGGCTGGTTGGCTGGCTCATTCCGTCTGCTCAAAGAAGATGACATGTCGGGCACCCCGGAGGGAGGGAGGAATGGACTCCCGTGAGAGAGAGAGAGAGAGTCATTGCCTTTGTCCTGTCTACCTACTAGCCTATTCTATCGGGGAGTCTCCTTTTCAAGTGAATCCATCGTTTTTTGCAGCAGAAAAATGAATTACTTACGTTTTCGTTTGCAAAATTCACCTTTTATTAACTATGCAAAAGATACAGCGGGACGACCTCCCTTCCAGTCACCCACCCACGTCCTTCAAACTCATAGCCGCCGCCCCGAGGAGCCCAAGAGTGTACTTCCAAGATAAAAACAAGACATCCAACAACACAATCCTTTCAACAGCCACAAATCACAATGATACACATAATTCATTTTGAAACGCGCAGTTGTCTGCCCACTGATCCATCGCCGTCCTTTATTCCGGGGGGGGGGGGGGGGGGTCCACCAGCCCTACATCCTCTCATACTGAAACAGAGCACCATTTCAACAGTAGCCGCCGGGCATGCCATGAAGATACCACACAAGCGACCCTGCATGGACCTGGGGAGAGACTCCCATCCCCCACACACTCTAGAAGGCGGACCAAACACCACCACGCCCTCGCCTGCATTGGCTTCACTCTTCATGTCACTCTAAATCCATTCTTGGGAACTAAGCAAAGACTTTCCAACACTCTCAGGTGGAAGCCATCTCCCCCATGGGGCTCGAGTCCTCTACGGAGCGCTATGGCATCCGCTTCACCAAGGACGACCTTCTCCAGATGATTTAAAAGTGAACAGGGACATCGCAAAGGTCGAGTCACAAATCGGCAATCTAACCCTTCCCAATAAGCATTCCATTTACATTATGCCCTCGGGAACAACGCCTGGGCACCCGACGGGCCATCTGCTAGAGACAAACATCAAGCAACTTTAAGAACAGAAGCTGGAGTACTAGAAAATGCATTCCTACGCTGTAATTGTGACAGGATTTTGGAAAGTTCTTTACACTACGTGTTGTCCACCCAGCCGCCCGCAGGACCTTGCCTTAGCCACGGAGCTAAAATGAGCTAGTCTTTAAAGAAATAGCAATCGTACAAGAACTGTTACAATTATCTTCAAATCATTGGGACAGCAAATTTAAAACCTGATTGTCGCTCATTGAACTTGTTTTGATATGTAAGGTGCATGAAAATAAAAAGGAATTAATTACATTGTAAACATTCTTTTAACTTATAGATTGTTGCCTAGATTTCAATAACTTATTTAGTGGTTTTGCACTGCTGAATCCCAAATGCCTTCGGATCTGGATGGCAGTATGGTGAAAATTTGATCAAATTATATCCCAAAGTTTCTACTAAATAATTACACAGGCCAACAAATTTTGGTCAATCTCCCTTGATTGAACGAAATGTACATAGATAACTAAAATGAGACCTCCTGAATCCAAATCTGGCCTTACTTTTTCTGTGGCACATCCAGATTTTTTGATTTTTGAGTTTTTTTGAAACGGTCACTTTATGATGAGTACAATTTTTAAATACGATTCTTCGTTAGTATATTAAGTTTAAAAGAAAATTAATAAAATAATATTTGTTTGTGATGAATTAACAAATAAAAAATGGCCATTCAAATTATTTTCCTTTCATTTAAAGTCCTGGTATGATCTCAAAACTGGTGAAAAAGTAGTCAAAATGGTTAATTTCAAAGTGATGCCTATAACTTCTTGGATTTTTATGAAATTCTGCAAAAGAGACCATATTCCTATAGTCGAAACCCTTGCAAATCATGTTAAATTAATGTATTATTAGTTTAATCATTTTAACGACATATATTAGCAAATGAATGAAAATTAATAAGCGCTTTTAATTTAAAAAAATTGCTAGGTTTGGTGACCATTTACAATGGTTGCAGGATTTGAAATAAGAAAACTAAGACGTATTAAACATAGATAAACTTAAGTATATTATTGTACTATCTGATTACATTGAAATTTTAAACTGGTTCAAATTTTCTTTTTGCACTTTTTCGTCTGTATAATTTGTCAGAATCCCTTTGAATCGTCCAACAATAATCCGCCGTCATATGTTGCGGGATTTAATACACAAATATAGATTGTATTTTAGTCCCTTAATACTTCTTCTGAATTTACTGGTTGTCATGAGAGTTTTCAATAGCCTAACGAATGATTCATAACGATATATTAGTTACTCAGTCTTAAAAAAATATTTTTCTCCAAAATCATGTCTCCAAGATCAAAGTGCAAAAATGATCCAAACAGTTTTTGCTATATATGTGGATACTATACATTCGTTCGTGATCATCGAGACATAACCCAATTTATTGAATATGCTTATAAAGCATATTTTGGAAATACCCTTGGGGATCAAGACAAACAATGGGCCCCTCACACTGTTTGCCATAATTGTGGGGAAAATTTACGTAACTGGACCAAAGGTAAATACTATGGCTTACCTTTTAGACGATTCAAAGGGATTCTAACAAAGTATACAAACGAAAAAGTGCAAAAAGAAAATTTGAACCAGTTTAAAATTTCAATGTAATCAGATAGTACAATAATATACTTAAGTTTATCTATGTTTAATATGTCTTAGTTTTCTTATTTCAAATCCCGCAACCATAGTAAATGGTCACCAAACCTAGCATATATTTTTTCTTCAGGTAAAGTGAAATTATATCCAAAGAGTATATCCCGGGGGTATCTTTGCTTTGTCTTTTTCTAGTAGGAAAATGACCTTCTCTTCTTCCAACTATTGATTGGAAGCGAGAATGAAAATATTCTAAGATGTCACAGGTTTTTGTTAAGATTATACCGTTGTTATTGATTTTTACTATTGACTTTGCTGAATATTTTTCTTGTTTAACAAGGTTCTGAATTCTCTTATTTGGATCGTTCTCTAAAATCACTTTGTCTTCCATTTCCGCTTCTGCAACCTCAGTAATCCTGAATGCGTTCACGGAATCAGACAATATGGATCGTGCAAAGATTGTACCTTTGTTGAGAATAGTATCAATTTGTGCTTGATATTTGTTTAGTTCCAATCTTCTTTCATGCACATAACTGGAAGTAGTTTTTAAAATGGTTTTATTTAAAACGTTAGCAGCTCCGTTAGAAGTCCGACATTGGGAGTATCCTTTTTCAAGGTTTTTTCTTAAAACTTTAATATACTTTTTGTCTTTTAAAACCCACTTAGGGAATATAAAATGGATTTTTGGCGTAAAACATTGTAAATTTATTTCGATTAATTTATGATCTGATAGGGGCTCTGGACGATAAAATGATGACTTGATATTATGTACAAGAGATGATGAGGCCAATGCGTGGTCAATTCTCGACTTTTGATATCCTCTTGACCAAGAAAAACTATCCGGACAGAACTTATCCATAATGTCAATTAGATTCAATTTAAAAATGATGTGCTTCAATATTGTACAATTAGGATAGTTCCTAGGAGGTTTATCTAAGTCAACATTAAGATCCCCTAGCAGTAAAAGCGGAGTAGAGCTATTTTTAGAACTATTTGCCAAGGCTTGATAAAAAGGCAGACATTTTTCGTTGGGTCCATAAGCATTTATGATATAAAAAACGGCACCGTTGGAAGAAATTCGAATTTTGTGCCAATCACTACGGAAGGAATATTCTTTGACTATGGAAACAATTTTGATTTTCTTAGTTATAAAGGTTAAAACACATCTATTCGAATCGGATCCAGTGAAATAATAATTATATCTCTTAGGCAAACAAAAAGAACAGTTAGGGGTGCAGGATGAGGACACCTTTGATGAAACATCCTGAAGGCAGATGATATCCGGCTCCAATGATAATAACTGATTCATGAGGGCGTGTCTTCTTCTTCGATCCTTCCCTCCCCTTGTGTTGAGGGAAATCACTTTCCGTATTCCTAAATTTGATTGCATTTTTGGAGATAATCCTTCTGAGAAAAAGTCAGTTATTTTTGATTGCATTTGTTAAAGATTAGAATGAGGATTAGACTTTAGGGTGTTTTAGAGGATTCTTGTCAGGTGACATGTCTGAATCGGGTTTGCTTCTTTTCCCCACAGATTGCGCACGGGTACGACCAGTTAAAATATTATTAAGGTTAACATCACACCTATCTTTTTTCCTCTTATTAAAACTTTCCGGGACCGCAACATCTTGATCTGACAAGGCAATACTGTCACTAATTACTTCAGTATTCTCTGTTACATGATTAACATGTTCTGTTTGTATACTAAAGCCTTGGGACGGAGTTGCTGCCCTATTAACCAATGGACTATAACAAGTCTCCCCGGTGATACGGTCTTCTGTGACAGTCTCAATATCCGGAGCATTTTCACACTCACGGGATTCCATAATTTCTGACTCTTCGTTTAAACTTTGGGGTGGAGTTACTTCACTATTCCTCAATGAGCTATCACAGGTCTCCCCGGTGAACCGGACTTCCGTGACAGTCTCAATCTCTGGAGCCTTTTCACACTGTTGGGGCTCTATAATTTCAATCTCTTCAATATTTTCTTTTTCTTTGAGCAGACGTTCTTGTACGGCTTTTTTGAGAACCCTCTCATACTCAGCCGTTTTGATACGTTTTTCTGCACAATATTGCTTAATGTGCCCAAAACTAAAGCATCTTTGGCATTGGAGTTTAACTCCCGAAAACTTTAATTTAATCAGGTTGCCTTGAAAGGGAATGATTTGGGGCAATGAGGATGGGTCGGTGATAATTTCTACAATGTAGTCACTGTCCCGCCAAATGTCTTTATATAACTTATATTTTTCCTCTGCTTTGTTATCAGCAGGGTTCCTTTTAGGGTAGTGGTTGACAATCTCCCCAAATTGTTTCAACCATTCCACAACATTAGCCTCACTAACCCTTTTGAAGGTATTGATGAGAGTGACAACAATTTTCCTCTTTTTATTGACGCTTATTTTGTCAATACCCTTCAGTCTAAAAGTCACATCCTCGACTGAGCCGTCTCTATTCTTTATCTTTATAACTTTATTCTCCTTTAACTCATTTAGTCTGCTCCTTACATCAACCGGAAACTTCGTATAGAAGCACGCTTGACCAAGCCCAAATTTTGGGTTTGCACCCGCAATCTCATGCTCATTAAAACCGTATTTAACGGCAACATCATAAATGTCAATATGCTTTAGATTGTCTCCTCTATAACAAATTCCCTCAGCATTTTCCATGGTAAGCACAAATGTCTCCCATTTATAATTACCATCCAAGTTCATCCGAACTACTGCATCATTTTGGATGCCATTCTTGAGAACGCTTGCGTAACCTCTAACTTTATTATTTGATGAATTAGGATTTTCATCCGGGGGTTTATCAAGAGGGTTGCGAGGCATATTGTCCTCTAAATGTTCCGTAAGGTATAAAGCTGTTATTGAAGTCTTCAATGAAGAGAAGAACGAGGGATGAAATTAAGGTAAACAAACGACGAACCTTCTTAGATATGCTCCGAATTTAACTTCGAGCCACGAAAAAAGGATGTGTCCGTTACGAAAAGTCCAAAAGGGAAGCACCAATAGATAACAGCGTCACTTAAAGCACTATTTAAGTTAATAAAAAGGCACAAGAACACTAATTATCTATATACACAACTTTTTAATACGGAGCCACACAAAAGACGTGTGCACTCTATACATGAGTAGGCAAAAATCCGTTTATCTTCATCAGGTCAGGTTTTAATGCTAAATTGATTTTAAAGAGCCATTTTGTGACAAAAATTCATAACATTTTTGTTTATTATCAGCTGACTTTTCATGTGTATCGTCCTATATTTTTAAAATAAGAAAAAATGATATTTCAACAACATATATTAATTATTTGATTGTATATTTTAAACTGAATTATGCCCATTAAAAATTATAAATACGTGTAAATTGCATGTTGCCATTTTTTAGCACCGGGATAAAATAAGTATGATAATAATTTAGTTGAGTTAAATAATTTAAGTGTTCCTATAAAATATAACAATAAATAATATTTTTGAATCGAACTAGATCATTTAATTCCTTTTGGGAAAATGGATATGGAGTATCATCTTCAAAAACCATTTCTTCTTCTTCAGGGTCTTCAAAACTTGAGGCATCTTCGTCACTAATGTTAGGAAGTTCTTCGAAGATAGGCACTGGAATTTCTTCACTGTGGGCTACAGGACGGCGTGCTGATAGAACATCAGGATATTTGAGGCTGTCCCGCTTCTTTCTGTTCATCCCACTCAAATCAATAGCGCAAAAGTAGCAGTCTGAGATATGGTTTGTTGGCTCCTTACAAACCATGGGAATTCCAAAGTTCAGACTTTTCTTGCCATTTGTCCATCGACGTAGAGTTTCGGTGCATGCCCGCTGTATCTTTTGCATAGTTAATAAAAGGTGAATTTTGCAAACGAAAACGTAAGTAATTCATTTTTCTGCTGCAAAAAACGATGGATTCACTTGAAAAGGAGACTCCCCGATAGAATAGGCTAGTAGGTAGACAGGACAAAGGCAATGACTCTCTCTCTCTCTCACGGGAGTCCATTCCTCCCTCCCTCCGGGGTGCCCGACATGTCATCTTCTTTGAGCAGACGGAATGAGCCAGCCAACCAGCCTTAAGGAAGAGAGAGGAGGAGGGGGGGTAATGTCCTTGAGGGTCTGTTTGTCTGTCTCCGACTCATCATCCTCTTTGATGCAAAGAGAATAGGCTAAGCACCCTCTGGGGAGTCATGTCCTCCTAAGCTTCCACTCCTTGCTCCATGCTTGATCCGAGGCTGTGTCACGATGAATTCTTCTCACAAATGTTGTGTACGACGGCACAGCCGGCAGGCCACTCATTAGGAATCCTGGATCCTCGGAAGATTTCCGGGGAAAAACACTCAAATTCCAATGAAAGAAGGAAAATTACTCTTTATTGTTTACATACGTTGTGACGTCAGTTTCTCTCTCTCTATTTCTATCTCACTGGGTGACTTATGAATTTCTCTAAAAAAGGGCAAAATGGAGAGGATTTAAAAAATATTCATTTGCTAATTTTGATTAAAATAAGGCATTTTATGGAATATTAAGCATATCAAATTAAAGCTTGATATTTTTTCTTCATATTCATATCAATTTTTAATCATGTAAGACCTTTGAGTGAGGAGCAGTGAGGAACAGTGAGTCTCTAAGAAAAACCCTTCATTTTTCGTACAAAATGACATATATTTTAAAGTTTAAATGTGCCAGAGACGAAGTAAAAATTGAAATGAGTAGTTTGATCTAAGCTCTATCAAATCATTGCTATTTATTTTGTCTATAATTCAGTCCTTGTATGTCAATAATGGCTCTGAATCGAAAAAGTGCTGAAAAATTGAAATCCATTTTGCTCTGAATTTATCACTAACTTTGAAAAATGAATACCATATTCGGAATCAGTGGATAAAACTCTATAAGAATTTGTGAAATTTAGTCCGACCTAATTTTTTTTGTTGATTTTTGTTGGCCTGTGTTATTATTCATATATCCAATATAAACGATATCATCTCTCATGAAGTTTATGAATGCTAAGCCAAACGATGAGCTTCAAAACAATATTAAAATATATATTATGAAGCTTGAATCACTTCTTGGAAACCCTTAGTTTGAAGGCACTGAATTCGAAATAAGTAAATGTGAAGAATTGGTTTCCATATAAAAATTTATAAATAATTAAATGAATAACAGGAATCGATTGTACTTGTTCAAAACACTTCTTACCACTACTGTGATCAGACAGTTAAAAATCTTATTTCATAACTCTAGACTTGGTAACAGCCAAACCACTAAAACTACATTTCAAGTCCACAAAAAGATACCCATGAAGTATTCAAATACTAGGAAGACGTTTATGTCGAATTAATTTAAGTCCATAAAACTTTTTCAAACTGATATCGCTATAATATTTTTTATTGAAAGCCTCAAAATTTCGGTTAATGCTGGAAAATCACTTTATCCACATGACAGTCGAGGCTGGCCTTACAGTAGCTCATTTTTTTGGCTTTGAGATTATGGGAGCTTCCATAGCTTCAATCGTCTCTAGGGGGTTGGCGTAACATTTATCCTTGACTTCCAACGAATTCAAATCCCAGCTACGAGGAGGCCAGTTGACTATTGGGCTTATTATGCGATTGTCAAAGCCAGGGAGCAAAAGATCTACTGTAATATTGGATGTGTGGTACGCAGCGCCATCTTGATTGAACCCAATGTCGTCGATATCCATTTCCTTTTCCATTTGGGAAAACAAAAAATCTTCTAACATGGCCTTGACTGAAACGGCAGCTCCTTGCTCGAAGAAGAACGGGCCGATGATGCCGCCGATCCGCATTCCGAGTCTATGAGTCACTGGTTAAGGATGCATTTTGGATTTTACTTTCTTTTAGAGCATTTGACCTCCTTACAAATAATAATAAGAAAGAAGTCCCCTTCTAAAATAAAACTAATAAAACTAACCAAATGAATTACTAGAAAGACGGAAAATTTTAAGATTAATAGATTTTAAAAACAGGGAGTGTGGCCCTAGAAATTGTTTTTTTGGTTTTATCACATTAACAAACACCAAAAGTCTGCGGTATTCCCTAATGGACAAAAAAATGAGGAATTTTTTTTAGAGCAAATAAACAGAAGAAAAGAAAATTATGGTTTGAGTATGCCGGTACGGGATATCATAAAGGGACTTCAATCGGCACTGTTCTGTCACTCCTTGTTCTGGTTCAAGTATAGGGTGGTTACAAATACCCTTACCCTAGGCAGTATCTATGGAAAGACGGAGGAGGAAAGATATTGTTTCTTTTGCAATAACTGTTTGGAGACATCTAAACATTTCCTTTTAGAGTGTACAGAGATAGGGGAGGTCTTAAACTATCTTCAATATATTTTTAACAAGTTTTTAGGTTTACAATTGCGGCGTACAAGCTTTGTTTTCTTTTATACCGGTCTGCATCAGGAAGAGGTTAATTTTATCATGGCAAAGACCCAGTTCTTTTTATACAAATTGAGAACAGAAAGGATCCCCATACCCCAAATTTTAAAGAAATAATTGATAAAACAATGAAAAAACTATTGACATAATTGCTGTCCTTTGTATATTGTATCTATACTTAATGGTTTTTTTATTAATACAAATTTATTTTTAAAAATATCTTAAGAGCCCCCCTAAAATTTCCACCCCCTACAGTTTAAAATGTTAATGTTTTAGTAAATTTTTATTATTATAAGGTTTGATTTTTTGAAAGTTTTGTTGTTATTGTCGTGTAGTAGATATAAATGAAAATAAAATTGTTGTACTGGTGTACAAAAAAAAAAAAAAACTAATCAATGAAAATTACTCAATAAACTTTCTTTATATGTATTATCAATGAAGTATGATCTTTTAATAAGAGAATCAAGTGTCGACTATTTTTTTTTTGAGTAAGTGAATGTTTAATAGTTTAAAAGTGTTTTTTATGCAACAAATTGTTAGTTGCGTCGAATATGTACAATATTGATTCAAAAACATTATCTAGAAAGCTCGCGTTTTGTTCATTTTAAATATGAAATAATAGTGTTTTATAGGAAATTATATTGTATGCTTTTTAGTTCGATAATTTCGTACTGGTAAACAATGTTAATAAATATTCATTTCCTAAAATACAATCAGAACTCTTAAATAAAAATAAAATATATTAAATTGTGGGATAATTTCCTGGGATAAAACTATTAATATACCACATTTTCTTTCTTAAGACATGCTTACCCACAATTAAGGGATCCGCCGATTCGGCTCCCCCATAATTGAATTTTCGTGGTAGTTTTTTTAGTGTTATCGTATCCGAGTCAAGGTATGTTCCGCCGTAATTATATAGAGTCCAGAGTCTGAGAATATCTGCCATGTGAGCGTTGTAGTATTGACTCCTTTGAATTCTGTTGTTTAACCAAAGGTTTTCAAGAGGCGAGCCCTTGAAAACATTGGTCAGATCGATGGATATTATTTTAGAGTTTTTATAGGCCTCAAGGATCTGTTTCATGGGTTCGTTGGGAATTATAGAAATGTTGGTCATGAGATAGTAAAGACTCTGCTTTGGATGACTTAAGGCTGCACTTTCAAAGGCACAGAGCTCCTTCAGAGTCAAGGTGTTTCGAAAAGAAGTCTCTAAGAAAAATACATTTTTGTTGGCCGTCATATTTTCATTCGTAAATATCTTGTGCTTGAATTCCCTATGAACGGAGTACATATCTTGGAACTCGCTCCAATGGGTGTAATTGAGGGGTTGTTGCACTTCTGTGTCTATTGATATCTATAAAATTAAATTGCACCGTGATGATATTTTGTGTGTGTGTATGAATCTGGTTATTACCTGCTTCGAAACGTAGATATTCAGGGCTGTAAATAGAAGAACCACTATAAGCACCTTGGTCAACCGACTCTTGTTCCATGCTTGGTTTGTTATCATGTTAAAAACACAGAGGGTACTCACAGTAGAAACAAAAGCTCTTAACTTCTTGCATTGCAGCTTCTTATCAGTTTATGTCCTCAATTACAGGCAAAACCCCGGATAAAAACAGTTGTGCCATAGTTTAAACAAGCAATTCTTCGTTATTTGCAAGAAGGCCTCATTGGAGAGCATAAAAAGTCTGACATGTTTATGTTGAATATGCTCATTTCACTTATTCCTCTGTAAATATCAAAGGTCAATCATTTATTCATATTTACAAAATAGAGTGCACCTGTGGAAAGAAAATATTAGTGGAATATTTTTTTTTGTATGTAAGCACAACATCATTTTGTTTCTCTATCAAATCTTATCACTAAAAATAGATAAAATACATGACCACTCCCTCCCTTACTTACGCAAATATCGCGGCGCCTGTGCCACAGCCCCCCGTGCTGCAACCTCCCGTACCTATAGATCAAAACGTTGCCGTCCTTCTTGGACAAATCGCCAGGCAAATGGCGGACCTGGTAGCAAGCCTCCAAGACTGAAGGTCTGCACCTGGAACGTCGCAGGGCTCAGCGGCACCAAAGAGCTCCACCTCTCCTGCCTGCTCGACAGACAGGACATCGACGTGGCCTTAATCACCGAGACCGAAATGGCCCCCTCGGTTGGCACCTTTAAAACAAATGGGTTTGTCTCGTTTGGGCCTCTTGGGGTTGGAAAGAGGAGGATAGTCACTCTCGTCAAGACTGACCTGGCCGCCCTTCAAAAATGGCCGTGGACGTCTATCTATAGCATAGAGGATGTCGAAAAAGTTCATCGATTCCTCCTTGATGGGATCACGGTTGCCCTCGACGAGGTTGCCCCTATCAAGACCATCAAAGTTTAGACGGGTAAGAATCTCTACCTAGCGCCGGACACGCTCAAGCTCATGAGAGAAAGAGACAAAGCCTCAGGTAGTGAATATCGGCGAATTCGCAACCAAGTCTCATCCATGGTAAAACTCGATAGGGTGTGAACGAATGTCAACAGGCTACACAAGAGCCGCAATGATTCCAAGGTCCTCTGGCGCCTCGCAAATGAGGCTATCGGCAAGTTAAGTGCCCCCCTCCCAGCTTCTATCGAGGTGAGTGGAATCCCCACGTTAAACAGTGCAGAGACGGCAACTGCGGTGAATGAATTTTACATTGGCAAAGTAAAAAAACTCCGGGAAGGCCTTCCTCCCTCGTAGCCCCCTTCGTTGTCGTGGCCCAAGTCGTCGAAGCCGTTCTCCTTCTCCTTTGCGGGGACCAGAAAGATTGCGAAGGTCATCAAAGGGATGAGGGCAACTGAGGCCCTGGGTGTCGACGGGATACCCGTCTCCGTTCTAAAGAAATGCATCGAAGTGCTTGCCGGACCAATTGCTCATCTAGTGAATCGATCGCTGGCTTCAGGAACCGTTCCGACGGCACTCAAGATGTCGAATGTGCTACCCGTTTTCAAGGGCATGGGCAAGTCCGCGGCTGACCCCGCATCATACAGGCCAGTCTGCATCGTCTCGGCTCTCTCCAAGGTCCTGGAGACCATCGTAAAATCCGACCTCGAGGACCACTTGGCCAAGACGCATGCTCTTCCAAATACCCAGTTTAGATTCAGGAAAGGCTACTCAACCACAGCCGCGCTGGCCACCGCACATGCAAAGTGGCTGGAGTCCGAGCAGAGGGGAAAGGTTGTTGGGGTCCTCGGATTTGACCTTTCTGATGCGTTTGACACTGTCAACCAGCTGCAACTTTTACCAAAGCTGGGGAAGCTTGTGATTGCTGGCACACAGTTGAAGTGGTTCTATTCATATCTCACTGGCGGTTACAACGTGTAGTGTGGAACGGCACCGAATCTGAATTCTTACCAGTCGAGTATGGAATGAGACAGGGCTCCATTCTGGGACCCATTCTCTACAGAAGAAAAATTTATGGAAATGTAAAATATTAAGTATTAAAAAAAAGTCAACGGCAACACTTGTGATATTCGATTTTTTCATTCATTGATTATATATATATATATAAATTTATGGAAATGTAAAATATTAAGTATAAAAAAAGTCAACGGCAACACTTGTGATATTCGATTTTTTCATTCATTGATTATATATATATATATTAATCTCTGACTACGCCCAAGAATTGCCCACAAATCTTTAAAGTCATTAAAGCTGATATTAAGTGAAAAAAATGTAAATGAGCCCTTTTAGTAAATATTAAACTAGCTTTTTATTGGAAATAATTGACAATGATATATATACTTTTATGTACTTACAAATGCCCATTCTTTTAAAATACGGATATTAGTAAACTCAATATGATAAAAAACACGGATGTTTAAATAATATATAAAAATATAATAGAACATATATACATGAATAATATATAAAAAGAAGGAACGAAAGAAAGACTTCTCAACAAAAAATCGGTGCTCATTTTTTGTAATATTTTGTTTACAGAAGTAGCATCGACCTATATAATAACCGCATACTCAAAAGAAAAGAAAAAAGTCACCTGAAGTGGCTGCGCCTCTTGGTGAAACAATTTATTAGTCTTGGGGATTTGAAAAAAAGAAAAATACCAAAATAAATGACGAATGATTTGCTTAATAAAAAGATACTCCCTTAAATGGCGTTGCTTTTATGATTTATCACATCATCTAATTCTTAAGACTTAATGTGTATACATTGGCTTCGATTTTGTAGCTGACGTATGAATAAAAGATACTATTGAAATATAAACATCCAAAAAATAATTGATTTTCATAATTTCCTCGTTATCCTGGCAGTCCTCTACAGTTCTACCGCAGTTCCCTGGATAGAAAAAAGCTGTTGTAATAGAAGACAATGGCTAAGCATAGTATTCCAGAGAGCGATTCTACCAAGCTCTAGAACGTCTCAAACGCATCTTAGAGGAGGATTGCCATTATTAATTAAAATAATCTCAAATATTTACGTTAAGGTCATAACAGATCTATCGAAACCCCAAAAGTTGAATGAAGGGTTCATACCTCTAGCAGCCCGGTGTATACCTGTTTAATGTTCGGAACATACTTTGAAAACGACTCATTTAACAGTTTCCTTCATCTTAGGAATAAAACATAGTCTGATTTGGTTAGGGTAGGCCTGTAGTCTATTGTTCTTCAACAGTCGACATTATACATTAGAACAGTACAATGAAGTCATTTTTCCAAAACCTATAGCTCCCATAAAGAATGGAATGTATAGCATTATCGTCGGGTACTCTTATAATACATGACCTATCATCAGATTCCATTTTTTAAGTCTGTAACTTTTACAATGACACAAAAATGGAGGCAGAAATAATCGCTGACAAGTATTTGAAAGACTTGGAATTGTCTTCATCGTGGAAAAAGATAATTTTGTTCCCCACCTCCAAAATAGTTCACGGACAACGCTTTACTACCTAACTTCAAATATCTACTGGATGTGTGTTTTTGATGCTCCGTGCAAAGATTGTGGAATATTATTTAATTCGATCATCCATGCTTTCTGCCATTGTCCAGTTCTACATATTAAAAGAGAGCTTGTACTTCTAAATGTTCCTGGAACAAAAGGAAAATTGATTGCTCCTATAATACTCTTTTGCTTAAATTCCAATCTTTGGAGAGCATCTCCAAAATCAAAAGCAATTGAGTTTGCACTTTGGAATTACAAAAAGCTACATTGCAGAACGTTTATCTTCGGGGGAAGCTATTCAAGAGGTAGACCTAAAATCCATTATTATATCAACAGCTAATCGGTATATGGCACTCTCCATCGGGATTCAAGCTAGACATTTGTGGGTGACATCGTTCGATAACTTCCCTCCTGTTCCGAGAGGAATTCTCCCTATCTGATGTTTTACTATGGTTCTACAAAAAGAATCTAGTTTTAAATTAAATGGTAACTTTTTTTCCTTAATCATGTTAATACTATTTTGGTACCCAGTTGGTTTAACTTTGTTTCTGTTGTCATTGTTATTTTAAACGATAATGTTTCTTTATATAATTATATACCAAGAATTTACAAAATATCAGACGTGACTTTGACACTCTTTGAAGTGACTTAAAAATGACTTCTTTTTACGATATATAAAAATATCCAGCTTAAATAATAGAAAAAAGAAGAAAATGCAATAAAGACCCAATGATGTGCTTTTAAGGAACTAATTTAATATGAAAAATCATATGCAATGAAATCACATCAATAATTTGTAATTATTATTTTTTTTTTTGCCTATTTAGTTCGATAGAATTGCATCCGATAGGATATAAATAAGCATTATAGCGTAAGATTTTTTTTCTATTCCAAAGACTACTTTCAAGTTGGAAAATCCTGGGCAGCACCGGGTAACATCCACTAGTAATACAAAAAGCGTTAAAGTAAAGTAGCGCATGCGTAACATAAAATTCTTCTTTTTTTCCCATAAGGAATTGGCCAAAATTTTAGTTCTTCTTTAGTCCGTAAAGGGAGCTTTGATGCTAGAGCTTTTTGAAAATAATAACAAAGTCCTTTTACTATTTATATATGGAGACGTTTTTTATCTTGAAAAAAGTGATATATTTCAGATTATCAAACTTAATCCCTTTAACCCAGTTTTAAATAGGATTGTGACGTAATTTCATTGACTAGCGACATCTAACATTAAAGAAAATAACCAAATTTTGGCCAATTTTTTTTGTTTACTTTTTCCTTGGATGTGCTACTTTACTCTAACGCTTTAGTAATACATAAACAAAACAGGGATACTTAAAGCTAACAGACTTTCCGTTTTTTAACTGCATACATAAGTCAACTTTATCCTTAATTTCTTGGAAAAGTTATATAAAAAAATAAATTGAGAGGTCACTTTCAGAGTCAAAGGACTTCTTTTTTATGTTTATTGAATATGCAACCCCTTTTTTTTGTCATAATTGTCGATTACAATAGCAGCCAAGCAGTAGTAAGTATTTTGATTGTGTACCAAGACATAAGAATACAAAAACTATTTTTTTTGTAGTTTTTGAATGACTTTGAAGAATACATCTTTTAAATATTTCAAACTTAGTTTTTCATTAAATATACAGTGTGTTCCATCAGAAATGGAATTTTTAAATTGCGAATTAGAAGTACTTAAAATTCGTGAAATTCCCTCTTAGATACATCATTTTAAAGGAAAATAATGGATTTTTATGATTACTAAAAATTTATTGTCCTAAATCATAAGAGGCACATCTGAAACCTAACAAAAGTTGCTGGAAATGACCCCCTCCAGCCTGAAGACAGAACGACGCACGCTTCAGGACATTCTTGCAAACGTTTTTGATCGTCTCCTGGCTATATCCTTTAGCGAAGGTTTGGACACATTGTATGAGAGACTCAATGGAATCTGGTTTTTCCTTATAAACTCGAGTTTGTGCTGCAGCCCAGAAGTGGAAGTCCAAAGGGTTGAGATCTGGACTGTGAGCTGGCCAGGGATTTTCCGTCCTTCTGCTGATGACTCGGCCTCGAAACTATTCATTTAGAAATTCTAAAACTGCATTTGTGCAATATGGTGGAGCGCCGTCTTGCATCCACCAAAGTGAAGAACGAGTTGCAAAGTTGCGCAGCCTGGGCCAAATTATGTCCTGGAGCAATATGAGATATGAAACACCATTAACCGACGACAAATGGCCATCATCTTCAAGGAATGCATGATCGATTGGAACCATTCCACCAATAATGGCAACGAAGATCATTAACCTTAACATCATTCCTATCATTTGTTTCGTAGATATTTCGAGGACTTTCATTTGTCCACACTCCGTCGTTTTTTCGATATCGTTTTTGATGGAGGCAAAAGAACTTCTTGTCAGTCCAAACGATTCTATTGACAATGTTGGATGGTTGCTGCAGAATCCACTGACAAAACTGCCTTCTCTGCGCTTTGTGGTTATCAGTTAATGGTTGAACTGAAGTGTAATGATAAAAACGGAATCGAAGATCATGTCTTACGATCCTCCACAACGTTGTTTGGTGAGTGAAATTTGATGAGAAGCTTTTCTGAGTGAGCAACTGGGGGTTTCTTCAAAGAAACTCTTTACCTCCTGAACCATTGCTTCTGTTTTTTTTAGAATTTTGCTTTTATTTGTTTTTTCTTGTGGATGGAACCAGTCTTATTGAAATGATCAAAAACTCTTATGAAATGGATCAGCTGGTAAGATTTCTTAGCCCTCCCACTGATCTTGAAATGAAGTAAAAATTTTCGGCGTACTGGGGAAGGAGAAGGTGTTTTGCCAAACTGCAGGATGATCCGTTTTTTCTTAAGTTCAGAAAACATTTTTCAGGTTGACAATCAATGGAGATTTTTATATATTGATAAAAATCCCCTCTTTATGAACCAAATGGCGTATCAATAATACGATTTGAATTATTTTAAATACTACTAATTCGCATTTTAAAAATACCATTCCTGATGGAACACACTGTATATTGTATTATCCCAAAATAGAAGCTTTTTACTGTTACAAAAGATACTATATAGGCAAAAAAAATAAGTGGCTGTTAATTTTGAGGCTATCAACTTTGGTTTAAAATGAGGGAAGATTTGCCTATAACGTAATTTTTAATCCATAATTAACATGGTCCTTTATTCATAAAATTAACATATCTATATAAAATAATGCTAATAAAAGTAAGAATTACTCTTGAATAAATAAATTGGTATCAATGACAAAGCCAAAGCCATCAACATACCTTTCATTACTGAGGGGAATTTTCAAAAAATTATTAGTTTCTCAAGAATGCAAACTCTTATTTACAATTAAAATGGCAAATATTCTAACAAAAAAAGATTTAGTTTGGAAATCCATTATGGAAGTAGCCATCCCTCTACTTGGCCCTTCCGAACCCATACACATCAAATCGAGGCCTAAAACAAGGGAAATTCTTCTCCATGGGCCCATATTCCACGGTAGACCAAATCTTGAGTGATACGGAGGGGTTGAAGAATCCTAATACGTTTTTACAATTTAGAAGGGTAGAAAAGATAGCGTTAAAGCAATGTACGTATATGAACAACTGACCCTCCAACACCTCTCTTCATTGCCATGGGATGTATTTCTCTTCAACAAACTCATAGAGCTGTAGATATAATCTCTTCTGAGGAATTTCTAGAGCTGCTTGTCTGGCAACGTTTCGACCGGTTGGGACTTTCTCCTAGCATAGACGTTCTTTCCGGATCCAGAAACCTCTTCAGAAACTCCTTTTTGAGCTCTGCCGATAAATGATTTTTTCAACTTCCCCCCTATTTGTCAGTTAATCACAGGAGGTTCCGAGAAAAGGACTGATGATACAACTACATCCATGGACAGCGATAGAGCTATTTTCACAGGAACAAATTTTACACGGTTTACAACGCACGCCTTATATAAACATGAGGGGGGGGGGGGGAGAGAGAGTCAAGAGTGACGTCACCATCAACAATCGTCAAATAATAGAACCTCCACTGATCATAGTTGGGAATCTTTTTTTGGGTATCATGAAAGCATTTTGGCCTAGACTTCAAACTTGTTGGAGATCCCTCGATCCCTTCCTTCCTCCATCCCTCCTTCTATCTTCCCGGGACTCTGGGATAAATACCTTGGACACCAAGAAACGAGTCTCCTCCCTCCCTCCCATTAAGAGACACATTCCCCTCACCTCGACTTCGTGAGTGGAGTCCTACCCATCGTCGGTCTTCGTCAGTCAAAGGACTTCCTTCCCTCATCTTCGTTAGAGAGCTCCCCGTCCCTCCTCTTCGTGAATGGAGCCCTACCCCTCGTCGGACTTCGTTAGAGAGCTTCCCATCCCTCGTCTTCGTTAAAGAGCTCCCGTCCCTCCTCTTCGTGAATGGAGTCCTACCCCTCGTCGGACTTCGTTAGAGAGCTTCCCATCCCTCGTCTTCGTCCAAGGAGTTCCTTCCTTCGTCTTCGGCATAGGGTTCCCCGTCCCTCCTCTTCGTTAATGGAGTCCTGCCACTCGTATTCATGAATGGAGCCCTACCCCTCATCTTCGTGAGTGGAGTCCTACCCATCGTCGGTCTTCGTCAGTCAAAGGACTTCCTTCCCTCATCTTCGTTAGAGAGCTCCCCGTCCCTTCTCTTCGTGATTGGAGTTCCGTCTTCCATAACCTCCTCCATATTCAAGACTTTTTTCTCTTTTTTGGAGTTTGCTATTGAACGCCTCAGTCCTGTACTTCTATGAAATAAGTATCATGATGTCCTGATGAATCTAACAGTCCAAAGGACATGAAGATCATAAAATCTCGGTGAAGGAGCCTTGATCATCAAACCTAACAGGACTACTCCTCCCCCCAGACTAACGCACCCCGGACTATCACCCCCGTGCCATTTACTCCCATTACTAATATTTTTTATTCCATGAAGTCCACTTATGAAGTTAACTATGTTCTTTTTTTGTGACAATTGACCAGTTTAAAATTTGAATGTAATCAGATAAAATAATAATAATACTTTAGTTTACCATTATTAAATAAATCTTATGTTTCTCATTTCAAATCTCGCAATAATTGTATCTGGTCACCAAACTTATCAAAAATTAGTATTAAAAGTGCTAATTAATTTTTATTTATTTCTAAGATATGTCGTAAAATGATTAAGCTAATAAAATTTTACTCTAACATGACTTGAAAGAGTTTTTACTATGGATATATGGTATCTTTTACAAAATTTCTTACAAATCCAAGAATTTATAGGCGTCACTTTGAAATAAATCATTTTAACTACTTTTTCACTAGTGCTTTACACTATTTACACTTTATTGAATTTAACGTGAATGCATGTTATAAATATATAAATAAAAATTATAATATAAAATTTATACAGTAAATAAAGTCAATAAAAAAATTATGGCATTAAAAAATCAAGTATAAATATAATCAAAATCTACTGATATAAAAATAGCTCTATCGCTGTCCATGGATGTAGTTGTATCAGCAGTCCGCGAAAACTAACTCCTCAAAACTCCCATGTGAGATTGAATTTTTTATACCGGAAGCTTTTCCTCCTGGAGGAAATGAATAGCAACAAAGATCCGATGTAGAAGCGAACACCAAATTTAACCAAAGACATCTCTTAAAGTTGTACTTTTAAACAATATTATTTCAAGTTGTTTAATATCTCGATTAAGTTCGTGATTTACCAAAATATTTCAATATTTTATCATCATTCTCCTTTTTCTTAGTCTTATAATAATCAATTAAATGTGCAATTTCCAAAATAATATTTCAGCCATGTAACATTTTAAACTGTGCCTCCGTTTAAGTGCATAGCTTTTATTTGTAGGTATTTTAGAACTTTGGACTAAAAAAAAAAGATTTACTCAACGCAATCAATATTTTATATAAAATTTGCTTTATTTATTATAAATCAAGGCGAAAATAAAAAGTTATTACATAGGACAGAGTCTTTATTTAGTGAAACGATATCCCCAATAAATGAAAGCTCTATAAATGTATCTTTTCATAGGTCTCGATTTTTTGTCCCGTAATAACTCTTTTATTGCGTTCTTTAATATTTCCTGTTAAATGGGGATTTATTTATTTTCGTACTGAAGAGAGGTTTTCGTTTTAGCCGTAATAAAGTTCCGCTCATTTAATCTTTTTATTTTTATTTCTTCTTTTACTTGTAAAATTTCAGAATGTAGTAAATTATTTCATAACTATAACTTTTTACAGGGAAATAGAGATAATTGTATCATATCTTTTTAATTTCAATATTATTAACCTGTTGAAAATGTAGGGTACTCGAAACACAGATCTAAAGAATAATAAACACTATTACACAACGTATTTAGGTTTATTACTATTTCTACGTAATTATATTAGGCTCGAATTAAAACACATCCTGAATATGTGTTGTCATCTTGTGTTGCCTTTATATAGATAATTATTTTGTTATATACATTTTTTATAGATGTACTAAACATTTTAAAAGCTTTTTGATTGGCTGTATTTTAAATAAATGAAATATGTAAATATTGTTTTCTTTGATCAGTTTGCATATTATGAATACTCAAATTCGATATTTTTTAAGCTGAAACATTTTTTTTCATTTGATACAACGATTGATTTCGGAAGGAAATCAATTCTTAATTGATTTTCATATAATTTCATGGAACTATCTTTTGGTTTACATCTAATTTGACTCGTTTGATTTTATTTATTTATTTCAAAAAGTATATATCCATTGTCTAATGTCAATGTGGTAAGTATTTTATTATTTTAAACTTACTTAAACATTTAGATAGTTGAATGAATTCAATAAATATTCTTACATACTCTCCCCAAAAATATGAATGATATTATTATAACAAAACTTTTTAAAATTATATTTTAATGTTTATTACACCAATATTTTTCAATATTCTATTTTTTACAGTAGTAATAGTATTTTCATTTCAATCATTGTAAAACATACTCAGAAATTAATGACTGGAGCAAACTTTGTTTATTTCAATAATAAAAGTATATATAAAGGTGAGCAATATAAAAATTTCAATTAACCCAAGTCGTTTTCAATATATGTTATTTAATCCATACAAGAGACTAACCAAATATATTTTAATCCTTTGACTCCAATATTTGATTTTTGCCATTCACGGGGGAATTAGGTGAACCCCAATTTGAATTTCAAGTAACTCAGTGTTTAAATTTATAATGTTTGGGCACACGAAGTATTGTGCAAGGAGAAAGACCTATTTTCCTACTCATCGTATTTTTTTTTTTTTGGGGGGGGGAGATGACCCTTCCGTTGAGGGTACAGAGTAAACAAGTCAAAGCATAACCGAAACTGCAGTGCAAATGATGAAAATATGGGACAAAAGAGAGAAGGAGCCAATGGCGGAATGCGAAATATCATCAAAAAATTTGACATAGACTCAGTACTAGTCAGGGGCGGAGTGGAAGAATTATCCACCGGATAATTTTGTCCTATATCCAGCCTAATACCGACCATAATATGTACACACTGTCACGAGCCTGGAAATGAATGACAGCGCCTACGAAGTGGCTTATTGAAATATTTATTACTGAAAAAATGTTTACACTCATTTCGGAATATTAGAAATCACTTCAGACATGTCTTGATCATTGTACAATAGCTCTGAACTGCCCTTTACCAGGGCTCATTCAAAAAAAAAAGGAGTGACAACTGAACAATTTTATTGGAAATAAGTCAACTAAATCAAATGGGGAAAAAGTATTAGGAAAATTAAGTTAAAACTTATGGAACGGTAAATAAAATCACCATTATACGCTTTAAAGTTAGGATTTTTCGAGAAGAAAATTGATCAAAATTAGAGGTCTATTGAGTTAAAATCAAATTGTGAATAAGGGAATTGGAGGCAAGAAGATAAAGGAGGAGGTATACTACAAAATGATTAGTCATAGGAAATTAATTCATAACTTTAAAAATGGCCATTTAATTCGGTTTGGTTTTAACTGAGTCCCCAAAAAACATCTAGCGTTAGACAAGCATAAAAATATAAAACGATGTAGGGTCGAGATAAAGAAAATATATACAATTTATGATAAGAACGGGTACTAAGTAAAGGACCCAAAGGAATAGGTAGATAGGGAATTTTAGAGTAGTATTTATGCTTGTAGGTAATGTAAAAACTCGATCGGAGAAAGTTTTAAATGCATATATACTTGGCAGACTTGTAAGCACATGAAATGTGAAGAAGCTTATTCAGTTGGTTATTTTCTTTGGGAAAAAACTGATATAACACTATATAATATATATATATATATATAATATAATATATATATATATATATATATATATATAATATATATATATATTGGTCCCCAAACAAGGGGAAGATACCAGGCTTGTTAAAAAACCTAGACCTCTAACGATGCTTAACACCTCATTAAAAGAGACAAAGATGTTTTTTGCGAGTATACAAAGAAAGCATTTACTAAATGGAGTACATCCTTCACAAAAAAGGATTTTGTATTCCAAAGAGAGTGATGGAAAATGTATAACAGACGCTTTGAGAAGTAAATCTAAACCAATACTTATGACAGTCATGGGGTAAATAAAAACATTTTTTATTATGTCATATCATTTTTTTAAGATTCTAAAAAGTATCGGATTGGGGAAGAGTGGTAACAGTAAGTGGTTCCAGTATAGCTACATTCTTTGAGACAGAGACAAATTTGTCAAGTTAATAGATTTTGTCGACAAGGAAACCTTATATGACCAACATTATTTATAATGTGTATCATTACTCATCATGGAGAGAATAAGTACAAATTCAAAAATAAATGGTATCAAGGTAGGATAAGAGTAGTTAGAATCTAACATAGAAGCTTTTGCAGATGATTTTAGAATAGTCTACTCAGAAGTCAGGAGGAATCCAAGAATCTTTTAAAGACACTTTGGTTTTATAAAGACGATTCAGGACTTGAAATAAATTATAATCTTACTCATTTAATGGCAAACGTAAGTAAAGCTCAACTGAAACGGAATACAAGATATTTTTTTGAAGGTTCTTGGAAAGTATATATCTTTAGATGATATATATATATTTAAAGAACAGAAAATAACTGTAGAAATTGTCCAAGGAAAAAGGAAAGGATATTTTATCCAGAATTTGTATATCGAATAAATGAATTTTATCATGGAGTCCTATGTTTGCAAAAATTTTTCAATTATAAGTGCACCAATTTCATAATTGTTGGAATGGTTGGCGGTATCATAGCTCTAAATCGACATCTCTTCAAGATGGAAAAGGTTGAGAACCAGACATACCAGCTTTGCACCATCGACTAAGAAACACCTTACCCCCTAATCTATAATTGCCCACTAACAAGGATAAAGATGCGGCAACTCGAGGATAAGTCGGAAGACGAAGACTGGTCTCATAGGATTATACTTTTAAAGCATTTTTTTTGCACTTGAATCATATTTTTCATTCGATAGGCCTACCGGATGAAACTGGATTAAGCTCTGGTGAGGTGGGTCTATTCTAGGAACGAAAGAAATGAATTTTATCCAAAATAAAGCATGTTCTAAAGCAAAAACCATATTCAGAGTTTTATGTAGGAATATCGATGAATTTGTGGAAGTTTTTATTTCCAGATGAAAGCTCCAAAATGAATTAATCCACCATATAAATTTGGTGGATTAAGATTTCTTAACATAATATGTTCTTGAAGGCAGTAATTTTTATTGGTTTAGGAAAATTACATTTGAGGGAACTTTTTACCAATAAATATGACTAGAGACAATAAGTATATTTTATTGGTTCCGAAGAAAAAAAATTGTCCGAGGAACCCTTTTGATAATTGTATTGAAGAGATAAGCAACAGTATGCTTCGGAATATCTTACTCGAAAGGGAAGCTTATTAATTTTATATTTGTCAAATTGAGGAGAAGAGATCCTATAGAATATAATTGTTTTTAAAACAAATTCTTAAAAGTCTTCATTCACATTCATTAAACAATTGCCTCTTCTGGTTAAAGTACAAAATAGTAACCAACCTTGGTTTTTGGGTGCAAATCATGACAAAAAAACATCGAAGAGAGAGCTTGCTTCTTTTGTGGAAACATTAAGACATGATTGGTCTGAATCTGATGGATATATGATTAATTTATTTTATGGGAATGTTAATTTATATTACGTTTTAGAGAAAAAAATCTTTTACGTCGTTCCGACAACTCTAAGGTAGTGGACTTTGCTTTGTTGAACGCCAAAGTATGGATTGCCAGCCCTTTAACGAAGCGAGAGTATGTGAAGCGACAGACCTACAAGCAATTTTGCTATCAGCTGCAGCCAGATGCACTGCATTTTCCCTGAAAATTCCTTCTCTTCGAAACGATTCGTGGACCTTTGCTTCAGAGGAGGTCCGATACTTCCATCAAGTTCCCTATCTCATTTAGAGGTTTGCGTCGTGTTTTGAAATATTTAAGTGATTTATTATTTAAAATACTGGAGCAGCTTTTTTAAAGTATGTATTGGCCATTTTATGTTTGATTAATTTTTATTCTATGTTTTAATTGTTGTTGTTATTTTCCAAAGTATAATTTTAGACTACAATGTCTATTTATGTTTTTAATCTCAATTACCTCGGAATTTTAAGGACTGAAATATATTTAAAAAAATCTTCTTTGATGCATACCCATATCAAGAAAAAATCATTTTATTACAGCTAAAATGTAATTTTATATATATCAAATTCAGATGTTACAAATTACCTCTCTCCAATGATTTTGGATACAAGTATTATGAAAACATGGCTGAAAAGAGTTTTATAATTTTTAGAAATATAGAGTTTTAATAAATTTGTTCTTGTGTTAAAACAAGTTGTGGAAGTCGTTATCAAATATACATTATTTAATCTTTATAAGAATCTAATCAAGTAATGCAAATCCGTTGATTCCAAAGTTTGGCCTAAAAAATAGTTAATTATTGTATTAACATTTTGTATAAAATACTTTATATTCCACCCAAAAATAAGATAAGTAATAGTAACAAAGTTTTGTGAAATTGATTTTTTTAATTGCCTTAAAGATATATTTTACATTTTTCATGATTACCAATACTTAAGTTATCATTGATTAACGCTACCGTCTTATTTGTGTATTCTTTTTATACATTGTTATATTTTAATTGCATGTATAGAGTGAATTTATGGATTACCAACATAAAAATAATGTATTTCGATTAAATTCGAAACTTCATACATGTTAAGTAAACCCAATTTTAGAATTATCTGTCTAACTCAAACCCCTTACTAGCCTTTGTAAACCTTATTTATGTTCATACAAGAAGATTTTGATTATGTGCATATTTACTTTGAAGTTCTCTGACCTATAATTAGATTATTTTCATTATATGACAACCCGTTTTACAAAACTAGTAAAATAAACTAAATAATGATTACAGAACTCATGAACTGCTTTATTGTTTTTGTATGCAATTACTTATATTGGTGACTACACATTCCGCAAGACTTTTTGCATCCATAGGAAATCACATCCAAATGACAGTAAATCGACCAGAATCGCACAAGGCATTTCATCGACGCAAGCTGAAAATAATAGTAGTTAATTAGTTCAATATAAAAGTCATATTCATGCTATGTGTAATGGAGACTAAACCATTAAACCTAGATTCTACAGTTTGATAGCTCTTCAATCATTGGATTCAATTTTTAAACTCCGATAAAGAGTGTGCATAATGATTTTTAAACTACAGCCAAACAAACACGACCATAAGTGATAAATGATTTTCATATTGGTATATTGTATTAAACTAAACTGCAATTAATAGGTAAGTACCTGGATGATGTAATTGCAACAAAATATATATCGTATACATAACTGGGATTATATACTTTAATAATACATTCAGCTAATAATTGGCTGAAACGATACAAACAGGGCAAATGATTGTTAATCAGTCATTTAATTTTTTTTATGAATTAGAAAGTAGTTATCAGAAACTGAATAACGTTATTTATTTATGTGTAGGTCACTTACGTGTCATTGTTGTACTGGTCGTTGTCGTTGTGGGGCAGACACCACATGTGTGTTGACATTTTTCCTGGATGCCCAAAATGTGACAGTGGTCCACCAAGTGTTCACAACATATAATTTTATCGGTGCATGCTAATGAAAAATGAAAGTTTTTTAATTTTTTAAAGAGATAAATCTAAGGTATGTAGTAAATAGCAAAATGATAGATACGTGCAAAATGCCTAAAATATGGCTCACTGGGATTTCTATCTATTTGACAAGGTTATACTGTAGTTATATTTGAGGATATGAGTAAAAGACAAGATAAAGGATCAACACTGCAGTGCTTATCTATTGGTCTGTATTCGTATTTAATTATCTACTCACAGCCCAATAACCCATCAAGTACTCCTATGCCTTATTTGTATTGCTTTTCTTTTTTTAAAGAATTATCGAATTAGTTCAAAATTGCTTGAGCTTACTCAATCATTTCATTCCACTTACGTGATATCGTTAATTCAGTTGTGCAATTAGATGACGATTCAGTTCCTGTTTTGGTGTTTCCATTTATGCATGGAAAAGATCAAAATATACAAAATCATTGATTTGTTATTAAATAAAGAATTATAATCATATCAGCTTGTATTTTAAATAACATGAAGGCCCTTTACATCATTTGGCTTCGAAAGTTCTTATTAAAAAAGTGATTCTATCATCTCATTGATATTGTCAGTCTTGCCTTTTTATATTGAAAACTCCTCAAAGATATAATTTGAAGAACAAAACAGTTTAACATTCTACAATTACAATTTTACAATTTAATATTCATGGAACCGTTGGCTTGAGCATTAAATCTACGTAATATCCATTATTTCATATGAGTTAAATGGTTTGGTATAAGGGATGAGTTTTGTTCATTTACCAGAGTTTGTCGCTGTTGTTGTGGTTGTTGAAGTGGTTGTTGTTGTGGTGTTGGTTGTTGTGGTAGTTGTTGTGGTGGTTGTTGTTGTGGTTGTTGTTGTGGTTGCTGTTGTTGTGGTGGTTGTTGTAGTGGTTGTTGTTGTGGTGGTGCTTGTTGTGGTAGTTGTTGTAGTGGTTGTAGTTGTTGTAGTAGTTGTCGTTCTTATGACCGGTGGTGTTTTTGTATTACTTGTACACGAATATGCCCTCATAATCTTTTTTAGATCCATGAAAGATGGTTTTGCTGCATGCCCAATTTTGTGTTGTCCCCAAAGAGTTTTCTTAGGGTTAATAACCCTGCTTCCATTCTGTGATCCTCTTAAAGCAAATAAAATTGTTTTAAAACATTATTTGTAAAAGCCAACTCGGGTATGACTTACAGAGATAAATCATAATGCATTATGGAGTAAAAGTCGTATGGAAGATCGAAGGTATTTACTCGTAGACCAGAGTAACATTGATTCAAGTCTTGTATAGGTCCCTTAGGATTGCAAATCGGAGGCAAGGGATCTTCTTTGGGGCTGGCATACCTGAACCAGTTTGCGATATTAATGTTGGCTCTATGTTTTTCCACTCTATGTTTACATGTTCATCTCGGTCGGGCCTCGAATGTTCATGTACCATGCCCAGTACATGGAGAAGCTGATGTACATGCTGGAGAAGCACTAAAATGAGAGATTTTATACACTAAGAATATTTTACCAAAGAGCATCTCCATTATAAAGATTTACCATGCAAAATGGTGAGTCATCCAGCTCCAAAAAGTGAACCTTCCTTCCTTTATTAAATCCCAGGTTGGCCCTACAAACATTCTTGCTCCGTTTTATCATCAAGTAGTTGGAATTTCTTCTTCGTGGAGTAAATGTATACAGGTATTCGCATTCAGGTATTTGATCGCTTTCAAGATGTCATTGATGGCAGTAACGTTAAATCCATCTCCAATTACATACGGCACAATGTTGTTGGGCCATATGTTGTCTTTTCCATAAGGAAGTTTCGAGAAATGAGGGCTGCTGTATCATGTTTGTCAATCCATAATTGCATATCTGTCCACCTATTTGACCAAGAAAAAATGTAAATAGAATGGTTATGCCTACCACCGATCAAAACCATGAGCTTACAAGATCCCGATAAAAGACCAAAGAAGGCTAATATTAATCCGACGAGCTTCATTGCAGAAAAAACTCTCCTGAATATTTTCCAAAGTAAACTCAGAGTGAATTATATACTTTGATTACAGGTGTGACTCATTTGACATGCAAGCATGAGGACTTCTCCCTAGGAAACAGTTTTGAAATTATTTTCAAGTTTTAAGCGAATAACAACAATTTATTTTCATATCAAATATTCCATATAAATACTAATGTATTAATTTATAATGTAATAAAAAAATTGAGATAAGAACAACTTTCTATGAATATGAACATGACTTATTATTTTTTTAAAGCAGTGGAACCTCATTATTAGTAAACATATAATTCATATAATAAATGAATATAAATGCTATATAATGTGATAATTTATATAAAACAACATGTAATATGGTCCTGCCACTCTGAAATTACTAAATATATTTAGTCCTAAATATTTAATAGAGAAGAAAAAAAAGACCAAACTTGATCATTTTTAACACCTTCTTCTCAAGGCCACAATTATGGTTATTAATGCTTCAAAAGCACTAAAAAGGATCTTTATCCGTTGATCCGAACCAGGAGTGGCGAGCTGTGTTTTCTTCAAGTTCAGCATACTTTTTACTCATGTTTGGGACGGATGCTACGAACGAAAAATTAATGGAATTTTCCTCTATAATAGCATCCATTCAAAGAATAATTTGGAAAGGCACGCCGCTTTTTTCATCCTCATTTACCATTGACATAGTTCGATAAAACATTAACAAGCCGTTTTATTTCAAAACCTCCCAGGGCCAAAAGAACTAGAACGGAAGGCTTTATCAGAATTTTTTTTGTCTGTTCACGATTTAGACAGGGAGCCTCTGTTTAAGTGTGGAAAATTCTTCTTTCCATTAAATAGAGCAGCAAGGAATCATCTTCCACCGATACCTTGGCACTTAAGGATGTCCTTTTCACAAACACAAAAGAGGAAGCCGAGAAATTGTGCGATATATTATAAGAGAGCCTCCAAGCGTCGTGGAAGAAACGAATTATGAGTTCTATCTCCAAAACGATAGATGAAAAAGATTTACCTCCCACCTTCAAATTTTTACTAAATGTTTATTTAGACTGTGGACAACTATTTAATTCAGTGGTCCATGCGTTTGCCAACTGTCCTGCACTCCTCTTCATATGGGAATTTGTCAGGGTCAACGTTAAAGGAGTGGAAAAAGAATTGTCACGGCCATAATTCTATTCGGACTAAGTTCGAATCCAATAAAGGCTCCTGCGAAAACACGAGCTATGGAGCTAATTTTATCGAGTATTCGCAGCTATTTGGCGGAGAAATTAACTCTTGACAGAGTAATTGTTATTGGAGACATTCGGGCCATCATGATATCGACAGCAGCGCGATACCTGGCCTTTAGTGTGAAAATCCCTACAATCAATACCATTCCTTGGAAATATGTGGGGGATCTGGTAAGATATTATCCGTCTTGCTCCGCTGGACATCTCCAATTTCTGCAATTTGTTATAAGACAAGCAAAATAATATATTCAATCTTTAGCATTTTATTTATTATTTGCAACTTTGTTTATTATATTTTATGTTTGATTACAATATTGTTTCTTAAATGTTTTTTAATTATTATTTTTGTATATAGGTAGTGCAGCTAGATTTTAGATTAGAGATTTAATTTTAAACTAAAATGTTTATTTATATATATTTTTAATATGTAATATCTCTAAATCAATGAAGTCTCTTAAAAAAAGGGTCTATAAGGTTCATTAATTCAAACTATGGTCTAATTGAGTTTCAAGCCGAACGTTGCGGGGCCTTTCAGTAATTCATACCGTATTTATGACATATTCGGCTTACAATTCAACTTTAAATTGAACATATGGTTCTGGGTGTTTCAATTATGTCACATTGGGCGTTCAATTTCTGTGTTGATTGTTCATCATTTGTAAAATACCACAATTATAGTATATTTGGAATTTCAAACAGCAAGTAACACGTCATCCCTAGTTTCGTGGTCTTAATATACTCTTATATATACCTATATATATATATACATATATATGTATGTATATATATATATATAACGAGTGCATTAACAAATTTCATTAACAAGTCGAAAAATCTATGATACTTGCGATTTCTTTGTGAAAAATCAAGTCTGCATGTAATCAATATAAATGAATTGAAACCGTTGTTGTCAATTGACTAAATTTAAAGCCATAGACCCTTGAGGGCCTCTTCAATAATGTTTGGATAATTGTACTTGTCTATAAATGAATTGATTAAAAATATGAAAATAAGTGACGTTCAGATGCACTCACTTTCTGAAGTTGCGATAACAAAGAGCATTTATTGCTAAGCCATACGTTCCTTTTGAATGTTGACGTGTCAAATATACTTATTTGAATTAGAGGATAACCAATTTGATTGAAGGAAAGAAATATATAAATATATATATTTATATATATATTAACTTCCCTATTGTCAAAATGTTTATCAAGGATTCGTACTTCGGTTCGATTCATGTTTTATCGAAAGACGAGCTTGAAAATGTTGATTGAGATATTTAAATGTGTGTGAGTTCAACTGTTTTCATTGTTTTACCCAACGCTTGATCGTATTTTTATAATATTAAGACTTGTAAACGAATCGATTTATAAGATACAATGAACAAAGATCATTTGTTGCTCTTATTCTGGGTAAAGTATTACGAGAAACCTATTTTGATGACTGATCCTAGAGATATAAAACAAAAAGGTTTTGTGTTTGATGAAGGGCTGTCCACATTACAAATAAAATTAGAAATGCAATAATATTGTTATTCAACATATAAATCCTTCAAAATCATAAAAATAATGCAATTCATAGCAAATTCAACTCAATTGCCATCTTTTTACATTAAAATATATCCCTTTGATATATAAAATAAAATTAAATTTGCTATTAAATCCAAACACCTCTTAATTTATTATATGAAATTTGTTTGTTATGGGTTTTTGTCAGCTTATGTTATGACTCATCAGTCTTTCGTCCAGACTCTCCTACTCTAAGGCACTGGTCTTAAGAAATAAAAAAGGGAGAATGACGTCATTGTAAGGAACTACTTTTTATTAATCAAACATAGAGTGATGAGTTCACTGCAAATTGATTGTTGGTTTTCCTTTTTTGTTCTATTCTCAAGAATACTTTATTGTTTGACAAGCCATTTTATGTATTGAATCAGCTGTTTGAGTGAACTGATTTTCCCTGTTAGTTGAAGTATCCAGTTATTATCATATAGTGGGTCGTAGCAGCAAATTAAAAAAAGAGGTATATGAATACCCACTGATAAAGTTATGTATATATTGTTGAATTTTCGAGATCTACTCTTTTTAATAATATTAATAAGTATACTGGACTATATTTATCCTCTGTGATATTAATATCATCAACTCATGCGCATCAAATCAATTTGAAGAACATATATCCATTTCTATTATGTTCTATACATGTGAGTATACAACTATAAGTTTGATGAATGATATAACAACAAATCATTCTTCCTTTTTCTTTTATTATAATATCCGTTTATAGACATGGAGCACTAAGGAGTCATCTTTACACAAAGGAATTGCTCAATTAGATCTTCTCCTCACGTTTTATCTCAGTTTGGGTGGAGAAGGAATCTTCATGCGCTAACCATATTAACACCTTGATTACAAAGAAATAGATACATGAAATCATGAGGAGGTTTTTCAATATTGAATGCATAATTTAATACATTATAAGCAATCTTTTCATAATGCGACCGTAGCCTCTCAATTATATTAACAGCAAAAGTATTATATTTGCATATGAAAAGATTCAATATATAGTATTAATTAATGTTTTAAAAAATATATAGTAACAAAGTTAGGATATCTTATTAAGCGTAATCATTGATTTTTCATTCTTACTGTAGAAGAAAGTGGCCAAAAAAATTATTTAAAATATCTACATGGATAAAGGAGTCTCTCAATAGTAAATATTTTAGTTTTTCTCAATTAATATTTATTTTATTAATAATCGAAATTCATAATCGGTTGGTAATGTTTTCTTCATATGTACAAAAAAAAATGTTTGTACTAAATTAACATCCAGTTATGTTGAGGCATATATTTGTCAATAAATATTTGTTTCATTATATGCTTTCATTGAGTTGGATCTTTGAGGATATACATTAAAGCTTTTGCCTATTTTCAGACGAGAGAAAAATTTCCTTGCTAAAAAAACGTCGTCACTTTTTTTTCAGAATGATAACGATGAACAACAAACAATAGTTTTTCGCGAACGTCAACAAGTCTGCTCAATATTATACACGTGATCAACATCATCCATTTCCTGCACCATCAGGTCTACCATTCTTGATAGCACCTAGGACGAAGTATTGATCATATTAAGTAACTACTTTTAGGTGATTATTGAGGTTGCATTTAATATTATTGTGATTTGTTACGAAGAAAAAAAATAGGTTTCCCTTTTTATTTACATATAATTATTACAAGTGTCAAAATAATTTTATTTTTTAGGGAGTTACTGTGATTTGGAAAATTGCATTTCAATATTGTTATCAAATTATTTAAGGAACTTGCAAATAAAAAGGCAACCCTGTTTTTTTTTCGTCGTAACAAATCACAATAATATTAAATGCAACCTCAACAATCACCTAAAACTAGTTACTTAATATGATCAATACTTCGTCCTACTAAATTGATCTTTTCTTTACTTTCATGCCAGATATCGAATTATAAAAACTGTTCTGAAATGCATTGACATATACCAAAATATATTACATATTGATTATAGTCAATAGACTCGAAACAAAAATATATCAAACCTTAAATAGAACACTAAAATATGGTCAACTTTTTGAAATATATAGCCGATTTTTTCGATTTGTACGAAATATATATAAATTATAAAAACGGATTTAAAATGCACAGATATAGTAAAAAAATAAATACTACTGACATTTGTGGTTATTCTTACTTTCCTTGAAGATAACTGGGCCTGAACCATTAGAAATGTTGAAAATTGTAAATTTCACAATATCCTTATCCTGGAAACAAAGCAAAATTAGAAATTATTAAAGTATTTTTTCATGTTTGCTGGACATAGGCAAATAGAAAATAAAGTTTTACCCCAAGGACAAAAACTTTGTTACACGGTGTTATTTAAAATATCTTTAAAAAGACTATAACTCCTAATGTTATTAGTAGAAAGAATTGACAGGCTTCATTAAAGTAACACAGCGGAAAAACTTAATAATAATCACAATAAGTTTCCAATTAGTAAAGATATATATATATATATGAATTTAAAAAAATCAAATTTGGAGTAATACCTAAAATTGGACTCCACCATGTACACCGCAACTTCTTAAAAATAATTGCTTCCACTCCCACCGTTCAATTTTTTACATGATTTTTCCTCTGTATTTTGAAATCTAGCAATACTGATACCGCTGCAATCAGTATTTTTGAGGAAATTGACCATTTCATTTGGTAAATTTGGAAAAAACCCATTGATTTACCGAAAGTGAATATACTCAGTTTGATAATATTACTGTGAACGGCGGTATAGTTTAGTACCAAATATAAACTCTGTATTTTATATTTATTTCTATTAAGCGTTGTATATTTAAAAAATAGAACAATAGACGTATATTATACAACACCCTTTATATTCAATCAAATACATGCTTGCTAATACATTCTTCCAATTTTAGTAGGTAATCCAATTTTTTTGAATTACTAAAAGGTAAATCTTATATATATAATTGATTGATTGTTTAGCTCCTAGATCATCCCCACCTCACCGGAACTCAATCCGGTATGAACCGGTAATAAAACCTTCTACGAGCTAAACCGTTTATTACTTAGTATAATTTTAAATTTACAAATGTAGTTAAATGCTCTTAAGAAGAATTCTTCCAGAATACATTTTTTCCAATGATTCCCGTCGGTTATTTCCCTCATTCCAGGTATTGATATAAATCATTAATATTCAAATTGATTTCAACCCATACAAACTTTTTTTCTAAAAATGGACAATAAATATATTTTGTTTCTCATTTAAACTTGAAAATAATTTTCAAAACTGTTTTTCTAGGGAGAAGTCCTCAAGTTTGGATGTCAAATGAGTCACACCTGTAATCAAAGTATATAATTCACTCTGAGTTTACTTTGGAAAATATTCAATTCCTACTTTTTTGCTACAATGAAGCTCGTCGGATTGATATTAGCCTTCTTTGGTCTTTTATCGGGATCTTGTAAGCTCATGGTTTTTGATCGGTGGTAGGCATAACCATTCTATTTACATTTTTTTCTTGGTCAAATAAGTGGACAGATATGCAATTTATGGATTGACAAACATGATACAGCAGCCCTCATTTCTCGAAACTTCCTTTATGGAAAAGACAACATATGGCCCAACAACATTGTGCCGTATGTAATTGGAGATGGATTTAACGTTACTGCCATCAATGACATCTTGAAAGCGATCAAATACCTGAATGCGAATACCTGTATTACATTTACTCCACGAAGAAGAAATTCCAACTACTTGATGATAAAACGGAGCAAGAATGTTTGTAGGGCCAACCTGGGATTTAATAAAGGAAGGAAGGTTCACTTTTTGGAGCTGGATGACTCACCATTTTGCATGGTAAATCTTTTATAATGGAGATGCTCTTTGGTAAACTATTCTTAGTGTATAGAATCTCTCATTTTAGTGCTTCTCCAGCATTGTACACCAATTTCTTCATGTACTGGGCATGGTACATGAACATTCGAGGCTCGACCGAGATGAACATGTAAACATAGAGTGGAAAAACATAGAGCCAGCGTTCAATATCGCTAACTGGTTCAGGTATGCCAGCCCCAAAGAAGATCCCTTGCCTCCGCTTTGCAATTCTAAGGGACCTATACAAGACTTGAATCAATGTTACTCTGGTCTACGAGCAAATACCTTCGATCTTCCAAACGACTTTTACTCCATAATGCATTATGATTTATTTTTGTAAGTCATACCCGAGTTGACTTTTTACAAATAATGTTTTAAAACATTTTATTTCTTTTAAGAGGATCACAGAATGGAAGAAGGGTTATAAGTCCTAAGAAAACTCTTTTGGGCGATGGCAAAATTGGATATGCTGAAAAGCCATCTTCCATGGATCTAAAAAAGATTTTGAGGGCATATCCTTGTCCATTAAGTCCTAAAACTACAGGCAAAGTAATTATTATGACATCCGCATCACCAAAAATATCTACAACCACCATCACTACATCAACAAACACTACAACGACATCTTCTGGTAAATAAACCAAATTTATTCCTTGAATTAATCAATTCATGCATTAGTTAAAAAAGGTCTAATTCATGATTTTGGTTTCTTACTAAAGGAATTAAGCCAACAGTTATACTCTCATTAAAATTGATAAAATGTTAAAAGATTGCTTAACTTATATATATATCTTCATATTGAAGTCAGAAATAACATTTGAGGAGCAAAAAGAGTTATGAAAATAGAAACTTTGAGAGTCACATTTACGAACCTCCGAAGCTAAATATTTCTGGGAAAATGTTCTCTTTAAAATTAAGACGTCTGTGATTTTTTTATGTGTGTCAAGGATTATTTTATTGCACAATACTAACAATATATATATATATACATATATATATATATATATTAGGGTTGTTTTTATTTTTCAAATGTTTGAAATGTTAGCGACTTTGAGCATTTTCTGTTTCTTGGTGATAAAAGAAGACGACATACAAAGTTTGAACAAAATCGGTCAACATTACGAGGTCGCGCAACGAGGTCAAAGTTTTAAAAATTTAGTAAAAATATAGTTTTCCGCAAATTTCTTCAAAATGGTGGACGTTACAGACTTCAATAATAATTATTAATTTAAAGGAAATCTAATTTACTACCAGACGTATGTTTGATGTTTTTTAATAAAACAAAGTTTTCAGTAAAACAAAGCAAGAAAGGGAGTGAGTATTGTTAGCTTATTTCATAGCTTTTTTGTATCAATTAACTTCACTCGCCTGTAGAAGATGACTTGTTCGCTTCAGAGTAAAATAGTACTTTTAAGTTTAGTAAAACTTTAGATGATAAATCCAAAAATGACCTTGGTTGCATTCTATCAATTCAGAATTCAGTACAATCTGAGTTTACATCATATGATTCAGAGCCTGTATTGACCTATAAGAAATCGATTATGAAAAAATAAATAATAATGTGTTTCTTAGATTGCGTCAAGGTATCCTCTCAAAATTTTACTTTGTCTCTGACGCATTTATAATCCATTATATGCGTCATTTTGTACGCGAGATAGGCTTTTTTTAATGTGCATATACTCTCTACTTATTAAATTGACATGATTTAGTATACCAAAATATTAAAGCTGGTTAACCAAGCTTTCATTTGATATATTTTGTGTTCTAAAAATCGCTATACTTTAAGAGATATAAGCAAATACGTACTCTCCCCCAAAAATTGATCTTTTGATATGAGAATATACGATTACCATTTGGTAACTCATGTTAGTGTTACCTGGATAGAAGAAAAAAAGAAGGGAGAGGAGTGAGGACAAAATACTCCCTCCCTTCTCTTTCTCTTTCTATCCAGGTACACTACACTGTTACCAGATGGTAATCGTATATTCATATCAAAAGATCAATTTTTTGGGGAGAGTACGTATTTGCTTTATCTCTTAAAGTATAGCGATTTTTAGAACACAAAATATATCAAATGAAAGCTTGGTTAACCGCTTTAATATTTTGGTATT
>CP045894.1:6563018-6595677 GCA_013387185.1 Caligus rogercresseyi
TTTCAAATCGAGAAGAAATTTGTCCTTGGTATTGAGAAGACATTTCCTCGGAAGGGACGTCAGGTCAGTGATAGTTTCATTCTTTTTAAAGAACGGAACAAAACAAACTATCAAGACAATCATATGAAGGAAATAAATATGAAATGTCCGATAATGAAGTATCGTGCAAATGAATACTGTTCCTCAAACGAGCGTCACTAAATAAATAATCTTGGATCAATAGCAACTCGCTCTATTTAAAATAGCTGAAATAGATAGGATACATCAAGTGCTAAGAAGTAGAAAAAGGCTGAAATATCTAAAGTGACTAAGTGACGTCATTTTAAAGAACTTCTTTTATGAAAATGGAATATAGAGCGATATAACTGGGTATGTATTGGCGGATATCCTTTTTGATTGCAAAGATTACTAAAGGTTTTCAGCAAGTGGGACATCCATCTTAAGGATTCTTTTTTCTTCATAGTTGAATCTCCAGTTTAAAATATATGTCGGTTATATAACCCTGTATAAATGAACCATATATAGTAGTGGTTATATAATTGAATATTTAGAGCAATGCTATAAATATACGACGTTGAGTCCTCTATTTTGTATATCATTTCATCACTTTAATACATGATTATTACGCATGTCTGTAAATGTGAGTTAAAATAGATCTCATTCACCAATACAGACTTGGATTAACAGAGCTAAGATGTAAGCGAACGAACTTATTTGTATTCTGTATGGACAACTAAAATATTGGTTTTCTCTTCTTCCATCTCCTTTTTCCTTCATAGCATTTAATGGGGCTAGTTAGAGCCAATAATGTGTTAGAACCATAGTTACTGAGTTCGACAGTAAATATAAGTTGTGAGGGTAATTTTCTTGTTAAATTTATGTCTGCTTTGTTATATATATAACCAAAGGAACTTTTTTTCTCCCTCTCCATTTTATGGTTATGGGACATAACCCTTCAAAATAGTAAGCATTACTCTTCACAAAAATTCCCCTTGAAAGTCCACGTGGAGAGGCATTAAAGTCTTACAACAATTATGCTTAAGGAAAATAAATGTTGTCGAGGTTAAATATACAAAATGGCATGGGCATATACGTGCTGCTGTGAGACTTGAGAGAAAGAGAGCCAAAGACATCAATCTTCACAATAAAACAACCATCACAGCTGCCTTGGATGTTGCTGCTTTCTCTTCGAAGATTCACCACTCCAAACGCAAATGTTAGGCCTTGACCGGTACTCGAGCAATCATGCGGGAACGGGACAGGTCGAAGATCCTAGGGAAGAGGTCTACAAGGCCCTAAGAAACAAAACACTGATTCTAGTGAGACGTGTCCATGTTTCTTTCAACCTATCCCGAATCAAAAAGGTGGGCAGACAGCAGTATGGAAATTGCAAGTGATGCCATGGGTAAAGGAAACGACGGCGTTATGCCTTTTCTAGAAGCTGTAGAAACGACATAGACTCAGCTAATATGTGTAATCAGTTCTACATCGATAAAATCGACTAACTGTGAAGCGCTCTATATCCTGATTCCAAAAATGCAAACCCTAATGCATTTGCCGCTGTGAAGAGGGCACTAAAATCCCTCGCCCCCAAGCACTCTGTCGGCTTTGACAAAATCCCTATTGTCATGTATCAGTCAGCCTAGACAGCATTAGTCCTTCCAATCGTTCACTCTTCATCATCACTTTTGGGGTATGGCTAGACGAGTGGAGAACGGCAATCATCATCCCAGTACTGAAAAAGGACAAATCACGTAGAGAACCCTCTAGCTATTGACCTGTCTCACTCCTGTGCGCCATAAGTGTTTCATAGATACAAATAAATGATATGTATGATTTACTAGAAAATTGAAAACATTCGCCAAAAAATAGTAACTGCAATAGCATTTTTTGGAAGCCTTTAATTTATGCCCCAAGCTACAGCCATGTTAAAAATATGCATAAGCAAAATTTGATTAAGTCTAGTTGACCAAACATAAACTAGTTTTTGGTTAAATTGATGTTATATTTGGCTTACCTTAAGTTAAATTATATTGGACTTTAATATGGCACCCTTAAAGATAGTTAGCAGGGTCTACTACGAAATTCCTTTATGTTTCCGTAAAACTATTGAGTTCTGACCCAGTTTAAAATTAGTTTGATTCACCCAAAAACATAAAAATCATTGTTTTAACTTCTATGAGATATTTGATGAATTCTTTTAAATTCAGAGCTTCAAAAGCAAAACAAAGATGCTCTTAGTTTTAGGGCATCATTCATGACACTATGGAGTAAGTTTTCCATAACTAAAGAAAATTGATACCCAATAGTGTTCCCATAATATTGATAACAGCGCCTTAGTATAAAAGATCTCAGACACAGTGTTCCCAAACGATTTATTATTTTAATATATTGCTCAATCGAAGTTACACTCATTATCATGAATCATTTGGTATATTGATTTAATTTCAAATTAGTATTATTCTTAAGTATCAAAGTAAATAAAATTCATAATAAATATAAGGAACTAATTCAATAGACTTAAATTTTCCTTTATTAAAGATTTAGTTGCATTTTAAAAATTTTAAAATAGCTGTTTATATATAGATTTATAAAACAGAAAAAAATGAAGGTTTTGGAAAAATTGAAATTTAAAAAGTTGAAAATATAAAATATACGAAAAACGTCCGAGATATCAATTGTGCTACCACATTTGCTATGTTGTAATATTTAAAAAACCAAACAATCCCTTAACAATGATCTTCTTAAATTACGTACTATGACAAATATAATGGAAATATTGTTTTTGTCGACTAATGCTAGCCAAAGACTATGATTGATGTGTGAAAAAATCAATAATTTTATCACTTACATAATCAATTTGATTTTTGTATGGGTTCTATATATAACTATGAATACAATCGATATGAGCATTATAGTATGAGGAGTAGATAAATGAACATTATAATTATGTTTGTGAGGTTTAAAACACAGTCTTGAAAATGTAATTCTATTCGTTATTACAGATTTAATTGATTCCATTTTATTAACATTTTTCTTCAATTATAAAAACAATTCACATTAATAGAACCATTTCGATTTTAATTGCAGTCATATGTTTATACCTTGCTGCAACATGAACTCAGAGAGTTAGTAAACTAATGTGTACGGACTAAAAGTGTCAGAGAGGGCTTTTGAACGCCTTCACAGTATGTAATATCTAAGCGGAACGTCCACTAAAGATATGGTGAAATGTTAATTAATATAATTTTGTGTGGGACCATTTCTCATAAAAACTTTACCTTTTAGCTGTATTATGAGTTTTTTTATTAAGTTTCTTCGTTACTGTTAGTCTTTATAATAATTATTATATATTTCATGACATAACTTATATCACCATTTTATGTTTTTCAACCAGGCTGATTAGTTAATTCTTATTTTAAATAACTAAAATAAATTATTACACACACTCATTATCCTTTAGAATGATAAAAAATAGAGCCCAGGACATAAAAAATAGGACTTTCAATGCCACACTAACTCATAATTTCATTATTTACATTATAAACTTTACATAATTTGATTTGATATTCATGTATGGCCTATGGTTCTCAAGAAAAAGGGCTTATGATAAACCGTGTTGTGCCCGGAATTACTCAGGTGTGCTTCAGATAAGCAAAAAATGTACATTCTGTGTAGGAGAAAACAGAACCTTATTTTTAATTGTATGTTGTCGGTTTTATAATTGATTTGAGCAAGTTTTGGTCCGCAACAGGACTGCATTGGATAGATAGCTGCTCTTTATCCTAATAAAATATTCATTTTTATTTTTTTATTAAATATTATAAAGTAAGCTTGTAGTTTTTGTTAGTAGCAGACTTAATCAAATCAACTAGTATAAAAAAGAAACAATAAAGCAATAAATGTCCCTTTGATGGCATCCTACGCAAAAAAGTACCTTAAGCAAAGTCACTGGATATTATTTTTGGCATTTCTCACTTTTTCTATTACTCCTTACGACTTGACTTTGAATGCTAAAGGCTAATAATAAATATTCATTCCTTGGCCTTTTATTTCATTGCCTTATATATACATATATATATATATTATTCATAAAAACTAGTTAAGTTGTGCTGAGGCGGGTATTTGTCTTCTCTTCTTTTATTGCGTCTATCGTGCATCTAGTTAATATAAATTTTATCGAAGGGCTTTGAACTACAAAACATAAAAATATTAAAAAGAGAAATACAAATTAAGGAGAATAAGTGAACGTTTAAAGCACCGCATGTTTTTGTATTTGCCATGAACTGTAGTGATGCCGTCTGTCCAAGAAAGCTAATGACTTCATTAACAAAATCCTTTTTGCCCTCTTCTTTATACCTTTTGCATTGTATTTAAATACAAAGAAGCTCTTGCCGCAATCAATTTTTTATGACTGAATTTCTTTTCATTAAAAGAAACCAATGAAGAAAAAAAATCATTGGCAGTGTCTATTATTATTATTAATTTGGACCTCATTTATTTATGTAGTTAAGCGTAATGGCTCACAAGTCTACACGCTCCATTAAGAGCATTAATTAAGAAAGAAATTCGGAACAAAGTGAAAATACCATTCAGTGAGAAGGAGGCCCTTAAACCCCCCCCCCCCCCCCCATTCGTTATAAATGTGATTTCTCCCCCTTCTTTGTGTGTAGATATGAAAGAGGGCCATGGAGAGAAGAAAGATAATAATCATTCCCTCCTTTGAAGAATAGCGCATTGAGTGAGAGTTTGGCGATAAGAAAAGACTGGCCTCACACAAAATACCAATAGACAAATTTTGACATTGGATAACACTATTTTAAATTTATAGTCAGAGGCATGAGCCATTTATTGACAAATATATGAATAAACAATCTAAACAGCCATTTATTTATGAATCTCAATAGGTTATATTGGACAAGAATGGATAGAATACTATAACCTTGAATAGGAACTCCCTCCTTCTTTTGTCAAAGTTAACTACCATTGTAAAAAAGAAAAGGGAAAAGAAGGGAGTTCTTCCTATTAGGAACTCCCTTCTTTTTTTTTACAAAGGTAGTTAAACATAACATTAAAAAGGAGAGACTTCTTATTCCAGGTTATAGGTTTCCCTGTATTGGAGGAGTCCATTCAAAGGATTTACCAATGACGTCATGAATGTAGACCCAATATATGATACAATTAATGTTTATAAGGATAATATTCTTATCCCTGCATTGAGCTTCACTTTCTCAACTGCATCCGCGAATGAAGCGATGCACTAATGCATAAGGCCAACTGTTTTTATTATTATGCCCTCTCTTTTTTTTTTATAGACTTTATTTCATTTGTAACAGAAGATACAAAGTAAAAAGGCAGTAGAATTGTGTATAAAAATAATACATAAATAAACATTATAGTTTAAAATTAGACTACTACCAGAAGACCTAGCTACAATAAGGACACAACAAAGCGTTAAAAAGTTTCACAATATATATACTAAATTTTGTTGACACGTTAAAAGACATAATATAAAATAACATTTAAACAAAAACAACAATAATTTAAACTTGCGGTTGTAATAGTAAAAATACTGTTTAACAATTTTCTTTAGATAGCTAAAATATCGTAGGAGTTCAGCCAACTGAAATTCACCAAGTCGATGGCGTAGTTCCATGAAGACCCGCTTTGCTCGGGGATTTTGAGGTCAACAAACCGAAGCCGAGATTAAAATGCCCCTCAGATCTTCTCGAAGTAGAAACTCCCCACACGTCAACCTAGAACTAATCAGAACTTTGGCACTTAAGAGTGAATGGCTTCAAGTTTTCGCGATGTTTTCCTTTCTTTCTTAGAAAGCCATATAGCACTACTGCCTTAAAATCTTTGGAAGACGACATGTTTAAAATCAAAAACTCAGTTAAAATTGAGGCATATGGAGAGTCAACAAATGCATGGATCGTAGTGTTAAAAAAATTCCCACAATCTTTACAAGGACCATTAAAAAAAAGAACACCGGTCGAGATTTGGAATGCGAAGTGAACTTCTTTCCTTCCATCACTCCAAGCAGAGACTCCTTTATTTTTATGACCCAATCCTCAGAGACTTTAAGGTCTTTAATCGTTTTTTGGCAAATCTTACTTACCTCCTTATCATACAAAGACAATACATTTACTTTAACGTGCCAAGGACATGGAGGACGATGATAACCGCACGCTTTCATGAGAGGGTATTTAAATTTCCTGTGGCTAAATGAAGAATAAGATTTCTTCTGGAGGTCGTGGAAAGTAAGAATGCCTCCCATTAGTGCCTCACCTTCAAGGTTATAGGGTCTTCATTTTTCTTGAAAAAAGCCTTTTTGTCCCTGTTTGTTCGATAATATCTACCGTTGAACTTGAGTCAAAAGATATAGGGCAGACCCAAATAATTCTTTGGACAGCGGCCCAAGTGGGAGATACAGATGAAAGAAGACGATTGGAATTGACGGTACCCATAATTAAAAATGTATATACGGAGGAGTTTGAGACGACAGATCTCCAAGCTTTATATAAAAACTAAAGGCACTATAAAATTATTATAAAAATCGATCCGCGTTTGAAGGTTAAAGCTTTTAAAAAGTGAAGCCTCTTATATACCGCTGATTTTAAGGAAGTCCATTCACTATCCAATTCTCCTTGTTTTCCGTATTCCACTCCAAGAATGCAAACTTTAATCTCCAATCGGACAATTAGCAACTCGTAAATTGTTAATGGACGCCAAGCTCCCAGAGATAAAATCGATGTTTTTGAAGAATTAAGTTCAAGTCCTAAACGTTTTTGAATTTAGTAAAAAAGGCCAGCAAAATTTCTATTCTTTTTATTAATTGACTCTCAGAATGGGCTTCAACAAATAAAGTCACATCATCGGCGTAAAGGTCAATAATATTTTTCTCTTTGTTAAAAATAACTCCGAACCCATTGTATTTATGTTTTATCTGAGTAGCCAATTCTTCAATGGCCATCACAAACAAAAGAGGAGCGGCGGGGCAGCCTTGACGACAGCTCTTCCCTAGGAATATTGGCTGACTTTGTTTCCCATTAATACAAATTGAAGACGAGCCATTGTACAGTAATGCTTAATGGGGTTGAAGAAGCGCTTTGGCAAAAATTTATTCACTATTTTAAGATGTGCGTGTGAGAAACGGAGTCAAATGCTTTACACCTATTAACGCACAAAATGAGTTCCTAGAATCAATACAATCAATAGTGCAGCTTATATTTCTAGAAATATCGGCCAATTTTCTCTTCTTTAAGAATCCGTTCTGATGCAAACAATTATTTTATTTAAAATGGGTTCCATACGAACAGCCACAATACCAGCAAGTATTCGATATGATTTATTAAGAATGGTTATTGGACGCCAGTGGTTAATGTCGGTTCAATTGCCTTTTATTGGGAATTAAAACAATCTTGCCTTTTGTAACCTGTGCTGGCAGACTTCCTTTTTGCTCCATAGATTTTGCTAAACCTAATAAGAGAGGAGTCAATTCTTCACAAATTTTGAGTAAAAAAAATTCCCTCCAAACCATCTGGACCATATGCCTTGTTATTTTAAACAAATATTTTATATAATAAGCAATTGAATCTGAAAAACAATTCCATTGAGGAGTTTATTCATTGAATAAGTGTTTTTATTATTCCCTATGCCCAAAAATAATTAATCTTGTTTTGAGGAATATGTATATAAGGAAAAAAACCATTAATTCACTGACGTAATGCTCGTTGATATCTTCGTCAATTAGGGATCTTTATCAATTATAAAAGACTGATTTCGCTCTGACATACACCATCTAATAATTTGCATCTATTAATTCGTTATTCATATGAGCATCTACTATATATTATATAATTTGTCGAAAATAGTATAAAAGACATAACTTATTAAAGGAATTATTTATATATATAATTTCTTATTCATATATGAAAAGAAAAGGAAAGCTATAACGGACGAGGAGGCAACATCGAAAGGAAAATAAGAAAAAAGGGTTTTAGGCCTCTCGGCCTCGATCCTCGATTTATTTGTATTCTTGAAGTTTTGTTTGTACTCGTTTGTATTTATTTATATGTTGTGTTCATTATAGTTTATTATTTACTTGGGTGTGTTTTTTTAAAGTTATGTTAGAAAACGTTTTTATGAATAGAGGTTTGGTCTTTTATGGGTAATCTAATTTTAAACTATAATGTTTATTTATGTGCCATGTACAAAATTTTACCTATCTTTTATTTATTGTATATTTTATAGTACAGTTATAATAAAGACCTTAAAAAAACTATGAGCTTTTTAATAGTAGTTATTTATATTTAAGAGTAAAATATTGTTTCTACCTGATTTTGTTTTGTTTTATAAATAGTCGTACTTTCTATGATTTCATATATACATTTTTGTGCATTGTTTGATTTTGTTATTATTATTTACACCATTTTTTTATATGTAAGCATTGTGTGTAGATTTAAAATTATACGTTTCTTATATAGATAAATTATCATGACCTTTTTAGCCGAACTGGATAGATATATTTTTTACTTACATGCATTTTTTTAAAACAGTTGTGATACATCGGCTTATATTTTTTTAAATAATATAAAATCATGTTTATGGTGCTAAAAATAAATAATAATAACACCGTGTAACAAAGTTTTTGTCCTTGAGTTAAAACTATTATTTCCTATTTGCCTATGTACAGAAAACATGAAAAATACTTTTAATCATTTTCTAATTTTGCTTTTCTAATGGTTCAGGCCCAGTTATCTTCAGTTACTGGTACGAATAACCATAAATGTCAGTAGTATTTTTTTTTAGTATGTCAATGCATTTCAAATCAGTTTTTATAATTTCAATATCTTTCGTACTATTCGAAAAAATAGGCTTCATATTTCAAAAGTTGATAATTTTTTAGTGTTCTATTTAAGCGGCTATATTTTTTTTTCAAGCTTATTGACTATAACTAAAAATAATATATTTTGTATATGTCAATACATTTCAGAACAGTTTTTATAATTTCGATATCTGGCATGAAAGTAAAGAAAAGATCAATTTAGTCTGAACAACTATTGATCAAATATATAAATAATACATCATGAGGTTGCGTTACCTATAATTGTGATTTGTTACGAAGAAAAAAACCATGTTTGCCTTTTATTTGCAAGTTCCTTAATGGAATTCTTTAGGAGTTCTTAAATAATCTAAATCCCATTTTCCAAACCACAGTAACTCTCCAAATATTCAAATTATTTAAGGAACTTGCAAATAAAAAGGCCAACATGTTTTATTCATTAGTAACAAATCACAATTATAGGTAACGCAACCTCATGATGTATTATTTATATAATTTGATCAATAGTTGTTCAGACTAAATTGATCTTTTCTTTACTTTCATGCCAGATATCGAAATTATAAAAACTGTTCTGAAATGTATTGACATATACAAAATATATTATTTTTAGTTATAGTCAATAAACTTGAAACAAAAAAATATAGCCGCTTAAATGGAACACTAAAAAATTATCAACTTTTGAAATATGAAGCCTATTTTTTCGAATAGTACGAAAGATATTGAAATTATAAAAACTGATTTGAAATGCATTGACATACTAAAAAAAAATACTACTGACATTTATGGTTATTCGTACTTTGCACGAAGATAACTGGGCCTGAACCATTAGAAATGATGAAAATTGTAAATTTCACAAATATCCTTATCCTGGACACAAAAGCAAAATTAGAAATGATTAAAAGTATTTTTTCATGTTTTCTGGACATAGGCAAATAGGAAATAACAGTTTAACTCAAAGACAAAGAAAACCTTAATTTTGTAACATAGTGTAATCAAATTATCTAAGAATATATTTAAATTAAAAAATATGTGAAATACTTATATATATTATCTGTTTTGTTCACCACGATGAATTTTGCAAATCTTTATATACATTTAATAAAAGTAAATTTTGGCAATTATCATTTCGTCATCAAAATATTCAGCCCTTGGCATAAAATTCCGTACGTCAATTGTTCATCATAGAAATATGCAGAAAATAATCAAGTGTGAGTGTAATCGAGTATATTTGCCATGGGGCACATTAGTTACATTTGTAACTAGTTTAAAAATAATAGATTAAAAAAAAATATATATATAAAATAAGAACAAATAAAAACAAAATGAGTGTTTCTCTTCAGAAAACTACAAGTTTTTTCGGTCATACCCGCACACAGATTTTCAATGATGCCTTTCATGAATCTAATAAAATCCTCGTGATTCCTACCTTTTGAATTTTAACCTTTTTTATAAAAAACGCTCCCACATCAGGTATTTGGACATTAAATACAGAGTGGCAGGCAAGAGCACCAATGAGAATAGGTTATGTCTTTTTCTTAAATGTATTTGTTAGTTGAAATTATTTATGATATAAGATATTCTTTGATATTTCGTATTGTAGATCGAATTGCCCTGTGACTGGAGGAAGATTTATGCTTAAGTTTGAAAAAACCCAAAGATAATATATGCTTTCAAAATATTTGTGGACTTGTCTTCGTTTTTACTAACATCAATTTTTAATAAATGTTTCAGCACTTTTCGAATAGAACACTTTATATATGTGTAAAAATATAGTTTCATAAAAGACATAATTCATGCAAGAAAACTAAAATTTGATTTAAAATAATAAATATTGCACCATCGGCAATACAACTTGTTAAATTCAATATTATTCTCAAACATCACATCTTTGTCTATGACCTGCAAACTATTAAAACGGCTTTGAAGGATTAAAACAAATAAAAGAACGTTCAAGTTGAAAGTAGATTCTCCATATGATAAAACTACACATATTTAAGTCATGCACTGTTAAATTGCATATTTGTTACGAGAGATGGCGCCAATGTTTCAAAGATCCCTGCTCTTTAATATTCAGATCCAACCAGTTATACATGCTCACAACAATTGCTCACCACGCACTCTACTTTATAACCTTACAAGTACGGATCGTAACGGAAAGGTCTGAATTCCAGGATGCTAAGGACGGTATACCTGTTTTTTATTTATTCATTTCAAGACCAGATATCCGTTCTATTTTTTAAAGACATAGAATATACTTTCAATTATCTAGATGAGTAGAGCTTCTCAGTTGACTTCAATGATCAGAGTAACGTGATCTGCATATAAGTTGATCAATTGTCGCCCATTATTGAAGAACACTATAAATCCTATGAACTTACATAATAACGTTCGTGTAAGGTCATGTAATGCGGATACAAACAGAAGAGGAGTAATTGGACATCCCTGTCTTCATCTAATTTGCGTAAAATGGGGCTATTATGTTGTTCAATTAAGGTTAAACCTTGTGAACCATTGTATGATATTGATCCGATTGGATTAAAAAACTAATGGGGAATAATTTTTTTAATAAACTATAAAACCTAATCATACCTAATCCAATCGAGGCTTTACTAAAAAAAGAGAACCTATGAAAGCTCCGTAACGGCTTTTTATTAAAGACTGAACAGTAGCAAGAATATTTGTAGACATGTCTGTGGACTTTCTAAAGTCAAGTTGTATTTTCATAGGCTGTTTTTTTTTTTTAAATTGCTGTTGTAATTTAATATTTCATTATTTTGAACAAATAAATAGAATATGGTTATAACTTATGTTAGATGTATAAAATATAATCTATGATGTTTATTGTGCCTTTTTTATATACAAATATAACATAATATAACTAATAATCCAGCATATCATTAAGAAGTTGTGTTTATAGTGTGTGCTATTTTACTATTTGTCATTTTGTGCGATTCCCTTAAATAACATAAAGACGAAGTACACTAACTAGCAGCAGTTAGAGTTTGGAATATCTTCCCAGAGCTAAGATCTGCTCAGAGTCTGAGGGAAGCAAGAGCTTCTATATAGTGTTGTGTCTGTCCAGTCCAGTCTTAGGACCGGTCCTATCGGTCCTTAGGACTGTCGGTCCTTGGGATCGGTCCTTAGGATCACCAGTCTTTGGGATCAGTCGTTAGGAACGTTGGTCCTTGAGATTGTCGTTTGTTAGTCCTTTAATTTTCCATAAAATGTTAAAAGAGTATTTATTTAATAAGTTTTAACTGTTACTATTATATGTATATATTATAACTTGGTATAAATTCAATAGCAACAAAATGGTTTAATAATATTTATATTATACAATTTTAAAACCTTTTTCTCATAATATAGGCTTTTCAGTATACAATCGTCGGGGTTACTCATTAAATGGTTCTGCAAAAATAATTATCTCATAATCTTTTCGTTTCAGCCGTTTTAAGCTAATTTTTAGGTATTTTCATCAAGCATCGACGATTTATCGTTGTAATAATATATATATTTCATACTTATTAATCAATATGTAAAAATGTTATATTTGTCATCAACTCATATAAGCTGTTGTTTTCTTAATTTAAAGGATTTTTCCTTTTCATAGCATTAAGAGATGTTGACTACATGACGTAAACTATGATGTTATAAGGAAACAATTTTTTCCTTTTTTTAAGGACCGACAAAAAGGACTGGACTGAACCGGACTGGACTACAGTCCTTGGTCCTAGATAAGGACCGACATAACACTACTTCAATATATTTTTTTTTATCTTTTACCGTTTTTATTGAGTTTTGTGTTTGCTTTTTATCTTTACTATTTCATATTATTTTCATTTCTGCATTTATATGTTTTATAATAATATTTCCTAGCTGAGCATTTATATTTGGAATAGTTTCATATCAAAAATTGGATCCCAGATAGGACACAATATATTTATTTTATCATGAATATGAAATAAAATGATATAAGTTAGACAAAAAAGTATAAAACAAATATTTAGTTTTTGATAATTAGTAAAAGACATGCATCCTAGAGATAGAGACACACGCAAACAAACATTTCCTTTACGACACCCTATATGTCGTGTCAACATGGTTAAATATGATTGCATTTTCTCTCAAAAAAACTAGTATATGTCTATTACTTCATCAAAACATAATACTTGGTTCATGGGATTATGATGGTGTTTTGAAGACGACGTATTAAAACTTTTAGTTTAGACGTCTAGACTTCAAGGCTATTGTCATAATTTTTAAACTTGTCAAAAAACAACTGAAGTTGAGTATGCCAAAAAAACTTTTTATGGGAGTTCTTTAAATATGCAGTTCGATTCACGTATGTAAATAAGTATGCGAATCTTAAATAAAAGAAAATTCCTCAAATTCTTGTACTTAATTATATCTACACAACTGCAAATCAACCATCCAAATATATGTTTAAAATAAATATAAAATATATTAAAGAAATATTAATACAATAAATTTCCACTCTATATAATCACATAAGAAGACTTGAATGTATTTATTTAATCAAGTACATTGAAATACTAAATGACTAAATGTATGTAGGAACTGGTTGAAGAAATTCGTACTTTAATTATACAGTTTAGTCATCTATTGGAGAATTAGTGCAAGAGTTTTTCATCTCTTTTTTACTTTCAGCATATGTACTTCGAAATATATTATTTTTCTAATAAATGATAAGATATCAAAATAAGCCAATCGATGGTATGGAATTATTATTAACAACGTGGATTAGTAATATTTATAACCATCTACTATTTAAGTAGTTTAGACGTCTAGACTTCTAGACCTTTGTCAACTTAACCCATTACTTCCATGACCCCTTTAAAATTATTATTTTTCGTTGAAAATTGATATGTTATTCCTTTAGTATAAATATGGATAATAATGATATTTTTTTTCTCTACCACCCCTCAGACCTTAGCAATGGCCACGTACTTTAAAGTACGTGATGGAAGAACTACTAAGAAAAAAATTTCTTTCACTTTTATTGAGAAACTAAGCATATCAAATAAATATTTTCATTTATATACAATTCTTACAAATTATTTACTTTATAACTTATGCAAATACCTATGAACAATATTTTATTTTATTATTTTTTGTGTGGTAGTCCGTCAAGTATTGTGGGTGAAGACCCACATCACATCTTTAGCAGCGAAAAAAGGATCTCTTTTGCTTGTTTTCCTTTTCCTTACATTTTTTAGCTTTCCAACTCGTCTACAGAGGCGCCAGGCCTGCACCATTTGGACATTCAGAAACCAGTTGTATAATGCCCAATGCCATTTTTTAGTCCGCAAAGTAATTCTATAATTTGAGACTGAGTTATCCAGCAAGCCATATTTTGACTCTAAACGATAGATGAATTAGGGCTTGCTGTGGGTATCTTCTTCCGTTGTTCTCAGGCCCAGCGGGATGTGCGGGCCTGAGGGGGGCCAGGCCCGCTCACTGAGTGACGTGGGCCCAATCTTTTATGAATGTGCCAATTGTGCCCCCCCCCCATAACAACTGTAGGGCCCCTCCAAAAGCCTTGGCCTGCTGCCGGATCTGGTTGTTCTCGATTGTATTTGTTCACATATCCAATTAGCTCTGAATCCAAAAAGTTTGACCCTATGAAAGCTGACCCTGAATCTTTCCACGCTGTAACGCACAAATGGTTGTCAATATAAACATATTTCATAAAACCTTTGTTCGCCTTGTTCATTGATTTTTGTGTAGGTAGATTTAGATTTTTTTTGCCTCATTGTTCCAACTATTCCAAGGCCTTTAGATCCCAAATAATCCATAAGGTCAAGAGAAGCAAATATATTATCACAAACAATCTTATGGCCTTGTTTTAGATCAAGTTGCTCTACCATTTAAACGACCACATCTGGACCCTGTCCAAGTCCTCGTGGTGTAATCTTTGTATTTCCCCTTTAGGGAAGACAAAAGAGGAGCTCTCCAAATGGAGTACATGTACACCAAATCTTGAAACCGAAGCGTACTGTTTTTCCACGCAAAAATTGTTTGAGGGGATGAGGTCCAAAAATTTCACCACTGACTCATCGATCGAAATATGCTCAGTTCTTTTAACATACATTTTTGCAGTTTGATTTATGCCGTCCAACAAAGGTTGTATTTTCCATAATGGATTTTTAGGATTTGGGATACTTTCGAAGTGTATTGTATTAGTTTTTCATGGTCCGATCTGGAGATACATTTTTTCCAAAGTTGTTACATGTATCTTCCCTCGTTTCCCAATACATTATTTTGGAAGATGCTGTCATATAGCCACTCAAAACGGCTCAAGCATGACTTGCCCTAATCATATTGATGTCTATAGAGAGAGCAAAATCGATGTCATTGTTTTTCATTGCCACTTTTTTCGTTTCATCTAATATCTTATCACATATTTCGTCCGTAATGAAAAGCTTAAGATAATCAAAAGGATTCTTTAGCTCATCTAAGTCTACGGGAATATTTTAAAGATTTGAATGAAGGTTTGAATCGAATTTAATCTTCGAACCAATCTGATTTTTTTGGATTGTATCCTATCTGAGTTTTTAACACGAAGTAATTGGTCCTTCAAAGATTTTGAGGATTTTTTATGTCTTTCTTTCTTCTTTTTATAGTTCCAGTAGAATTAAATGGTTCGTCATCATCATCAGATTCTTCGTCTTCATCATCTTCATTAACTTTGCAGTTCTGCTGGCTGACAAAGAATTTTCTTAGCCAACCAAATTTACATCGACGACTCCACCAATTTCTTCCACTTCATCGTCCTCATCACTTAAATTGTTTGTCTCAAGAGGAAGGAAAATCACAATATCCGTTGGATTGTTTGGAGGGTAGTCTTCAAGTAGATCCAAAATTTCAATTGTGCTAAGTCCAAAAGTTCTGAATGTGCCCCCCCAAAAAAATTATAACGATATAATATGTATAATAAACAAACACAAATTTTCAGGTCATCTTCCATCACGTACTTTAAAGTACGTTCAAAATCTACAATATAATTTTGACCACAAAAACTACAATTACGACATTTTTTTTCATTGAGAAAAAAGTTTGGAACTATATCTTAAGTAATTAAAGAAAAAATATAAAACATGTGACAATACTAACGTTTTTTTAATGGTTGAACTTAATGGGAGCACAGATTTTTTCATTTTGAAATATTGACTTTATTCTTTGACTATTTATAACAAACTGAATCAGTTGTCGGTACAATGAAATAAAATAATGAATGTTATTAACACGTAAATCTATCTATTTTATTTATAAAATAAGCTTCTAAGATAAAGTATTTGAACAGCATAATACCACAAAATCAGGTTACAACACGTACTTTAAAGTACGTAATGGAAGTAATGGGTTTGAGTATGCCAAAAAATACTTTTATTGCAGTTCTTTAAATATGTAGTTCGATTCAAATAAATAAGTATGCAAGTCTTAAATAAAAATATTCCTAAAATTCTTGTACTTATTTATATCTACACAACTGCATTTTAAAGAGACAAAGAAAAAAATATACGAGTTTCGATATATGAATTTCAATTGTATAAGGTTATCAACACATACAATAGTTCCAACAACTTAAATCATAACAATAAACATTTGATAAATAGAAGAAAATGGTATAAATCGCCTACAATTATATTACGAAGATGGTGATTACACTATTATGGCTGGATTTATGATGAAATATATAGAAACAGTGTTTTGATGTATTTTGCTCGTCATTAGGAAACTAAGTAAAACCCTTATAAAACATTTCAAAACTGTAAATTCACAGAGTCAGAAAAACATCCATCCCTCTTTCTCTCTGTTTATATATATATATATATATATATATATATATATATATATATATATATATATATATATATATATATATATATATATATATATATATATATATATATATATATATATATATATATATATATATATATATATATATATACTATCAATATATATGTTAGTCTTTGAAAATAATATAATATCTATTATATTTCTATTTTTTGTTCTCGTCAGTAAGATCCTTATTGAATAAGGAAATTAAAAAGAGAGTTTGTGTTTAATATATATATATATACTATATATATATATATATATTTATATATATGGTTTATAAATATTATTTATCAAATATATTTACTTCTTGGCAAAAAGTCACCCAATCTTTTAATAATCATATTGATAGCATCTTTTTAATATATATAGATATACAGAAAAAATTGTAGATCTTACCATGAAAAAGCTTGTTTAGGCTCGTGACTTAATTTAACAGTGTCTACAAAGTTTTCTTTACCAACTGAATAAGAAACTTCGTGTTGATGTAAAAACGATGCATATTCATTATTAAGGGTCATTACAACCTCCAATTGAGTATACCAACAAAAACTATACCTGTCGTCGTTTCTTCAATGCATATTATTTTAAACAGAAAATGTATTCGTTTATAACAGTGCAAAAACTTCCTCTCTACACTCTATTTCATTTTCTAGCTCTTTCTCTCAATGTTTTTTCTTCTGTTCTTTTCACCCAGCTTTCATCGATAACTATTGTGTCATATTCATTGATGATTCTATGCATTCATGAAGAAGGGCTCTGCCTAGATACAATAGAGGGAACAGTTCTTTGGCAAACAACATCTCTTTTGTTAATAAGGACATCATTAGTATTAACATAAGAGTGTTTGGATATTCATTGATGTTTGAATATAAAAATGCTTCATAGCATATCATTTCTGAAAGCATTAAAATGAAATAATTTTCTAAAAAGGTTGAAAGAAAGTGAATGGCAATTTAAAAAAAATCATTTAAAATATAAAAAGTCTATAAGTTTCAATTCACTCTCGGCTCCTGTTGAAGGGTGAACATCAATTCAGAGAGAAGAATATAATCCTTACGAACAAAAAATGTCTTTTTATGGGCCTGGAATCAAGTCAGTTGCAAATCCTTTGAGCCAACTACTTCAATATAACATATTACTGTTGCTTAATCAATTACTCAAGAAAAAAAGTTTATTTGGTTAAATCATATCTGTCGATCAGTAGATTACACTGGGCAACAGCCAAATTTAGGTCTGACTTATTTTAACTAATTCTTATAGAGTTTTATCCACTGATTCCGAATATGGTATTCATTTTTCAAAGTTAGTGATAAATTAAGAGCAAAATGGATTTTAATTTTTTCAGCACTTTTTCGATTCAGAGCCATTATTGACATACAAGGACTGAAGTATAGAAAAAATAATAGCAATGATTTGATAGAGCTTAAATCAAAGTACTCATTTCAATTTTTACTTCGTCTCTGGCACATATAGACTTTGAAATATATGTCATTTTGTACGAAAAATGAAAGGTTTTACTTAGAGACTCACTGTTCCTCACTATTCCTCACTAAACGGTTTTACATGATTAAAATTCATATGAATATGAAGAAAAAATGTCAAGCTTTAATTTGATATGCTTGGTGTTCCATAAAATGCCTTATATTAATAAAAATTAGCATATGAATATTTTTAAATCCTCTCAATTTTGCCCTTTTTTAGAAAAATGTATAAGTCACCCAGTGAGATAGAAAGAGAGAAAAAAAACTTACGTCACAACGTAAGTAAACAATAAAGAGGAATTTAACCCTTTCATTGGAATTTGAGTGTTTTTTCCCGGAAATCTTCCGAGGATCCGGGATTCCTAATGACTGGCCTGCCGGCTGTGCCGTCGTACACAACATTTGTGACAAGAATTCACCGTGACACAGCCTCGGATCAAGCATGGAGCAAGGAGTGGAACCTTAGGAGGACATGACTCCCCAGAGGGTGCTCAGCCTATTCTCTTTGCATCAAAGAGGATGACGTTTCGGAGACAGACAGACCCTCAAGGACCCCTCCTAAATGCTGGTTGCCTGGCTTATTCCGTCTGCATCAAAGAAGATGACGTGTCGGACACCCTGGAGGGAGGGAGGAAGGAATGGACTCCCGTGAGAGAGAGAGAGAGTCATTGCCCTTGTCCTGTCTACCTACTAGCCTATTCTATCGGGAAGTCTCCTATTCAAGTGAATCCATCGTTTTTTGCAGCAGAAAAATAAATTACTTAAGTTTTCGTTTGCAAAATGCACCTTTTATTAAGTATGGAAAAGATGCAGTGGGACGACCTCCCTTCCAGCCACCCACCCACGTCCTTCAAACTCAAAGCCGCCGCCCCAAGGAGCCAGGAGCGTACTGCCAAGACAAAGACAAGACATCCAACAACACAATCCTTTCACAAGCCACAAATCACAATGATACACATCATTCATTTATGAGACGTGCAGTTGTCTACCCACCGATCCGCCGCCGTCCTCTATTCTGGTTCGTCGCCGAGGTGAAGAGGAAGGTCAACGAGGACGGCAACAAGTCCTACGCCAAGTTGGCCGCAGAGATGGGCTGCTCCAAGCAGACCATCGCCAACACCATCAACAAGGACCTGGGCTTCAGTTCGTAAAGAAGAGGCACAGGATTATCTTGACGGAGGGGACCAGGGAGTCCAGGCGTGGCTGTTTGAGAACCTCCCCTTTAATATAAAACCTTCTTTGCTTTCCTGAAAGGCTTCGAGTCGTTCATACGCGAATGCAAGGTATCTAATTATAAGGTGATCAGCACTCTGTGGCTCCTTAATGCAGAGATTGCAAGTTGAAAAAGTTTTGCTTGGACTAATAGTAGCATATTTTCACAATGGAGTCTCATATAGTCTGGATTGGACTTTTTTAGCATTAGACGGGTATGTTTCATGGTTTTATGAGTAGCATAGCACTTGCACCAGGTTTCATAAAGACATTATTTACTGTCTTCTTCATATAGCTTGGGGGTACTCCCAAACGTTAGAGCTCCTTGTACCACTCGTTGTTAGATAGGCAATTATTACAGTTCTTGTTATATCAAAGTGGCATTTACACTATTTAAGACGTATACTTCCTCTAATGTATCCTTTAATCGAGAATCTGCGAGACTTCCGATCAAGTTTATGCATAGTGTTGAGCAGATGTGTGTCAAGTGGCTCTGCCAATTTAATCTGATTTCTTCGGGAATATACGCGTTTGAAGAGGGATTTTAGGATCTGCCAGCTCCTTGGACTCGTGATAATTGACGAGACTTGCATATTTGGTCCATTTTTCAATTGCTAAATTGACCATTTTGTGGGGGTTTTGAGGGCTTGAGAGTAGAGTATTTTTTTTCTCTCGCCTTTGCTTGTTGTTATTGCGTGAGCGTCCCTTGATCTCCGCTAATATCTCTCTTGGGAAGAAAGGTCAACAGTCTAATATATATCTCATAAAAATGAGACCTTTTACCTGCTATCTATCACATATAATATAATATATATAATATATATATATATATTTTAAATATATATATATATATATATATATATACATATATATACCAATGTGTATGTATATATACCGGGTGAAGGAGCAAAAAGGGCGTATTTTATGAATAACTTATTTCAACTATATCTCTGGATATAATTTATGAACTAAGTTGATTTTTTCGGAGGCTTGAGATCTACTATAGACCTGATTAAACCATTAATATACAAAAAAATCCCAAACACATACAAGTATAAGTACAAAGGTCCAATTTTGAGCGACTCCCAGGCGACGCACATCTGGACCCAAATGATGAGGGTACAGCAGGAAACAAAGAATTTTATTGCCATTTTTTACAAATCAAAACTTGAAACCATAGTGAACATTTGCTCAATTCACTTGAGCCATTTCACTTGATGATCCCACTGAACCAGGCCCTCATCTGCAGCAACTCCCTCTCTATCTTTAAGAGGTCTGCCTCCATTTGCTAGAATCCTCTCTAATTTTGACCTGAATGCCTTGCAGCTGTTAATAATGTATTTATTGGTGTCCAAGCACTATTTATAGAGGCCTTCAATGAGTCCAGGGTGTTGTGGGGTATCTCATTGGGACTTTGGAGAGTTCATTCCACACGGAGTAATCCAAAGGGTTTGCATCAGGAAGGAAGGATCAGTGAGCATTATGATACCAGAATTGCTCCTCTTCACCAGATTAAGCAGCTTCTGACACCTCATCACCTCGAATATCTTTGGCAAGCCTTCTTTTATATCCAAACTCAGTTGCAGCGTCATTGTTTTTCAAATGCGCATGATTTAATTTTGGTTGTTTTATAAAAATGCTGCTTACAGCTCTTTAAAAGAAGATAGAGCAAAACTGGTTCAATCACATAATAAAACAAAACTAAGACTTTCTAGGGGTGCTTAATACTTTTCCATGGGACAAAAAACAAAAAAGTTAGCCTAAAATAACCGTCGCAGCCCTTTTTGCTCCTTCACTCGGTATATATATTGCTTGTTAATATCCTTGTTATGACATAATAAATGTAAAGCGACTCTTTCCTCTTCTCATTGCCTTAAAAAGAAAGAAATATACGTTATGAAGGTTTTTTTTATAGAGGAAATTCTAAACTTGAAAAAAAATCTCTTATAAGGTTTCAACAACTGGAGAGAAAAAATCACAACTAAGTGTAGAACAAAGAATATTAATAACCTGCAAACAAAAGTATTTCTTCAATATAGTGCCTATACCTATGTTTTATTAAAATGAAAGAGAGAAGATGGATGGCAGCACATGTCCTATTCTATCTCTCGAAATGAAGTGGTCCCTTTTATTTTTAACGGTGTATTATACTTATCCTTGGCCAACCAAATCATGTTGATTATAACTGTTTAGATCCTTGTTCCTTATTCTCTTCTCAAAATACGTATTGTTACTTATACCAAGGAATACTACAAACTAATGGCAGGGTGACTTTTTTTCGCGTACCGGGAAATCATACGTAAGCAGGACATATAAAGTCTACTTCCTTATTATATATAATTTGTAAGTATTATCTTTTTCTGTTTAGGTGTTTTATATTCATATTAAATTGAAATACTTAATAAAAAAATTCAACTAAAAGAGCCAACTTACACTTAATTGAGGACAATTTCGAGAAAAATAGTTGATGTTGAAATACACCACGCTTCACTAAAGAATAAAGTACTACTGAAAATGAAGTACCTACTTGGGTAGAGAGCCGCCCTTCCATGGCGTTTCTGGTATTTCTTGCTTACACCCATTGACCCGAATATAACTATATGATATACCTTTAACTACATATATATATATATATATATATATATATATATATATATATATATATATATATATATATATATATATATATATATATATATAAATCAGACTTGTTGATTTGTCGTTCGTCGTTCGCGAACGATGAACGACAACAAAATTACTAACGCTTGTCGTTCGTTTTTGGTGCCAAAAAAAGATAATATTTATCTTTTTCATGGGAAAAAAAACGTTGTCAGCTTTTTTCAGATTGACGAACGACGAACGATTCAATCTTAAATTAAAGCGATCGATGAACGATAACTTTTGTGAACGACAACGAACGACAATTTTTTCGCGAACTTCACAAAGTTTGATATATATATATATATAATATATATATATATATATATATTAGGGTTGTTCTTATTTTTCAAATGTTTGAAATGTTAGCGACTTTGTGGATTTTCTGTTTCTTGGTGATAAAAGAAGACGACATACAAAGTTTGAACAAAATCGGTCAACATTACGAGGTCGCGCAACGAGGTCACAGTTTTAAAAATTTAGTAAAAATATAGTTTTACGCAAATTTCTTCAAAATGGTGGACGTTACAGACTTCAATAATAATTAATAATTTAAAGGAAATCTAATTTACTACCAGACATATGTTTGATGTTTTTTAATAAAACAAAGTTTTCAGTAAAAACAAAGCAAGAAAGGAGTGTGTATTGTTAGCTTATTTCATGGCTTTTTTGTATCAATTTACTTCACTCGCCTGTAGAAGATGACTTGTTCGCTTCAGAGTAAAATAGTATAGTAAAGTAAAACTTTAGATGATAAATCCAAAAATGACCTTGGTTGCATTCTATCAATTCAGAATTCAGTACAATCTGAGTTTACATCATATGATTCAGAGCCTGTATTGACCTATAAGAAATCGATTATGAAAAAAATAAATCATAATGTGTTTCTTAGATGTGTGTCAAGGTATCCTCTCAAAATTTTACTTTGTCTCTGACGCATTTATAATCCATTATATGCGTCATTTTGTACGCGAGATAGGCTTTTTTTAATGTACATATAACTCTCTACTTATTAAATTGATATGATTTAGTATACCAAAATATTAAAGCTGGTTAACCTAGCTTTCATTTGATATATTTTGTGTTCTAAAAATCGCTATACTTTAAGAGATATAAGCAAATACGTACTCTCCCCCAAAAATTGATCTTTGATATGAGAATATACGATTACCATTTGGTAACAGCAGTTATTGTAACCTGGATAGGAAAAAAAAGAAGGGAGAGAAGTGAGGCAAACTCCCTCCCTTCTCTTCTATCCAGGTAACACTAACATTATTACCAGATGGTAATCGTATATTCTCATATCAAAAGATCAATTTTGGGGGAGAGTACGTATTTGCTTATATCTCTTAAAGTATAGCGATTTTTAGAACACAAAGATATCAAATGAAAGCTTGGTTAACCAGCTTTAATATTTTGGTATACTACATCATGCCGTTTTAATAAATAGAGAGTTATATGTACATTAAAAAAGCCTATCTCGCGTACAACAATACACACCTCCTTTCTTGCTTTGTTTTTACTGAAAACTTTGTTTTATTAAAAACATCAAACATACGTCTGGTGTAAATTAGATTTCCTTTAAATTGATAATTATTATTGAAGTCTGTAACGTCCACCATTTTGAAGAAATCTGCGGAAAACTCTATTTTACTAATTTTTAAAACTTTGACCTCGTTGCGTGACCTCGTAATGTTGACCGATTTGTTCAAACTTTGTATGTCGTCTTCTTTATCACCAAGAAACAGAAAATTTTAAATGTTGCTAACATTTCAAACATTTGAAAAATAAGAACAACCTAATATTTATATTATATATATATATTATTAATATATCTATTTGGTTGTTCTTATTTTTCAAAGTTTAAAATGTTAGCAACATTGTGGATTTTCTGTTTCTTGGTGATAAAAGAAGACGACATACAAAGTTTTAACAAATTTGGTCAACATTACAAGGTCGCGCAACGAGGTCAAAGTTTTAAAAATTTAGTAAAAATATAGTTTTCCGCAAATTTCTTCAAATTGGTGGACGTCACAGAATCAATAATAATTATTAATTTAAAGGAAATATAATTTACTACCAGACCTATGTTTGATGTTTTTTAATAAAACAAGTTTCAGTGAAAAACAAAGAAAAAATGGAGTGTGTATTGTTAGCTTATTTCATAGCTTTTTTGTGTCAATTAACTTCACTCGCCTGTAGAAGATGACTTGTTCACTTCATAGTAAAATAGTACTTTTAAGTTTAGTAAATTTTTGATGATAAATCCAAAAATGACCTTGGTTGCATTCTATCAATTCAGATTCAGTACATCTGAGTTTACATAATATGATTCAGAGCCTGTATCGACCTATAATAAATCGATTATTTAAAATAAATTAAAATTTGTTTCTTAGATTTGCGTCAAGGTATCCTCTCAAATTTACTTTTGTCTCTGACGCATTTATAATCCATTATATGCAGTCATTTTGTACGCGAGATAGGCTTTTTTTAATGTACATATAACTCTCTACTTATTAAATTGACATGATTCAGTATAACCAAAATATTAAATCTGATTAACCAAGCTTTCATTTGATATGTTTGGTGTTCTAAAAATCGCTATACTTTAAGAGATATAAGCAAATACTACCCTCCCCCAAAATTGATCTTTTGATATGAGAATATACGATTGTTTTTTTTTTTTCAATTTCCCCCCCAGGAGTATATGCGGTTAAGCTTCTCATGGGGTAACGGAAACTGCAATTTAATGCAGCAACCCGTTAGGCATATACCCTAAAGGTGAGGTATATTTCATTTATATACAAACGGTGAACAAACAACAATAAACAATCTAATATAACATACTAAAATACATAATAAAAACGTTTAAAAGCACACATACTTGTTTCAAATAAAAACTGTTGTTTAAAAAATCATTGAAGAATTTGGTCATCGAAGAAGACATCCACGAACTGGCGCGTGTTGATGAGAGCCCTGATGAAGTGGGAAACATCATCCTTACTCCAACGATAGTCCTCACGATCCTCGGTAAGGTTCCTCCTTACACCAGCAAGGGCATCACAGCTGTTGACAAAGTGAATGGGAGACTCTCGTTCCTCTCCACAAAGCCTACAAGAGTCCTCATCCGCCAATCCCATTTCCTTGAGATGTTTTTTCATACGAATATGGCCAGACACAAAACTTACAATATTATGAATTGAAATTCTCGTGTGAGTGTGCAACTTCCATCTTTGTTTCAGATCAGGAAAGAAGAATTTTGTTTGGCGGCAACTTTGTTCACCATGCCATTCTTTCAGCCATAACGATCGAGTTTTGTTTTCGATTTCTCTTATTATTGTTATTTGAGGGACTTCGACGCTAGATGGAGATATAATACTACATCCCATCTTAGCTAAGGCATCCACAAATTCGTTGCCAGTGTTGTCGTCATGGCCCTTAATCCATTTCATATATATAGTCCTCTTCGACCTGCTCATTTCATCCAATATTGCATTTTGTTGTTTTGTAAATAAGCCTCTTCTCTTTGATAAAGATTCAATGGCAGCCATACTGTCCACATGGAATGTCACTGGGGAGTCGTGGTATTTTTCCATCACATTCAAAGCTCGTACTGCCTGTAGAATTCCTTCCAACTCTGCTTGAAATACCGTGTTGTACCAGTTAAGATTTCCGCATCCTTCTTGAATGGACTGCTCTCCAAAGGTAATGCACCAGCCAAAACCAACTCCATCGCTCATCTTCGACCCATCCGTAAAAATATTCAGGCATTTGGGATCCCCAATTAACTTCTTGGTAATTTCAAATGGAGGCATGGAATATGATTTGTGGACATTTTTTTCCAATGCAGTACCATATTTTTTCAGTAGAACGTCTAATTCTTTTTGGATGATACTTCCTCCGCCTTTTGATCGAGAATGAGTCAGCCATTTTATCGGTACATTATGCATGACTCTTAACCTCGACCTTAGTGCCCACCTTTTTATGCTTATGTGTAGTGGTTCTATATTGAACATAACTTCCATGGCTTTTGTCGGAGTGGATCTCATGGCTCTGCACATTAATAGACATGCCAGCCTATTAATTCGCCTTAATTTAACATGGTATTTTTTCAGATTCATACTCCTAGGCGCCCAAATGCTTGCCCCGTAACAAATGATTGGTTCCAAGCAGGCCTTCCTAATCCATTGCGTATAAAAAGGCCGCAACCCCCAATTACTTCCGATCAAATTCCGCACAGAAAATAGAAGTCCTTTGGCTTTTTTGACAATATAATCGATATGGGCTCCCCATTGAAGTTTTCGATCAATTATGACCCCAAGATACTTATACTGATTAACCCATTCAATACGTGTATCGTTGATTTTAATCATGGGAAGGTCCACTTTGCATGCCCAAGTGCATAACATTCCTTTGGTTTTTGATACACTAAACTTTAGCCCAATTTTGGACACACTGGTGTTCATTTCATCCACTCTTCGTTGAATGATATCTGCCATCGAAGTCAGGTCAATGCCTGTGATAATTACGGCTATATCATCAGCAAAACCTATAGTGAGTAACGGTCCTGGTTTGGGGGCTATTATATGTTGAATTGCACAATTCCATACAAATGGGGAAAGAATTCCTCCCTGCGGACAGCCCTTGGTGGGAGTGAAATATATATTTTCCCCTTGTTGTGTACAGACTATTTTTCGACTCTGTAGGAAGTGTCTATACCAATGAACTGAGCACGAATCTACTCCATTTTTCTTCAAGTATTCTTCAATTACATCGAACGGAAGATTGTCAAAAGCCCCTTCAATGTCGAAGAACACGATAATAGCATGTTTTTTTGTGAGGACGGCACTTTCAGCTCTGTCTACCAGCTTTGCAATAGCTGTATCAGCACATTTCCCAATCTGGAACCCAAACTGGTTTTCCATGGGAACTTTTAGCTCTAAAGATTCTATATGCCAGTAAACTACTCTTTCTAGTCCTTTTACTAAAGTGTTTGCGAGTGTTATTGGACGGTATGATTTAGGGTTCATGTAGTCGTCTTTATTTGGTTTCGGTAAAAACAGTACTCTTGCTTCACTCCATATCCTTGGAACGTAAGAAAACCTTAGAGATAATATATATATAAAAGCTATTCGTTCATAGTACTCCATTGATAAATTTTTTAAAACAATTGGAGCCAGACCATCCGGCCCTGGTTTTTTAAAATTCTTAAAAGAGTTAAAAACTTCTTTAATAAATGAGCTGTCGATTTTGTTTTCCCACGGTAAGTTGCCGCTTTCCTTCTTCTTACATTCTTCATGCAGAACATCCTCACCAGATCCATAGATAGTGGCGTTATTAAAATGCGTTAAAATCATCCTTGTAAGATTGTCACTGATTGAGAAGTTTCCGGTGTTGTTTGGAAATAATCCTAATCCAGACTTCTTTTTTTCTTTTTGTCTCTGAATTGCTGCAATCACGGCTTGCTGGGAGTCCAACTCAGTACATCTCTTTCTCCAATGTTGTCGTCTCTCGAGTTCAATTACTCTCCTATATTCTCTCTTGTTGAAATAATAAGTCTCCTTATCAGCGACACTTTGGGTCTTTTTTAACCGTCTTTCAGCTCTTTTAACCATCTTTCTTAAGCCACTCAACTCTTTTGTCCACCAGGGAACTACTCTTCTATGCTTTTTCTCCCTCAATGGTGCCACTACGTCGAGCGCGTCCTTTATGCATTGAGTGAGGTCATAGGCTAGTCTTTCTATTTCACTTAGATAAACTTCACTTTCATTTCCCTTCAGCGTTGTATTGCTTAGAGGACGCAGAACATATCGGAATTCAGACCATTTCACTCTCCTCAAATTTCTCAGCAAAGTTGGTTGCATGTGCAGGTCTATTCGAAACATAATATATTTATGATCAGACATGGTAGGTTTTTGTGATACTCTCCAGAGTGTTACATAAGGGAGCATTAAGTCGTTTGCGAAGGTTACATCTATCACTGATGATCCCACTCCACCAACAAATGTAAATCTCTTCCCCTCATTACAAACATTCATCTGATGGGAAGCACACATTTCTTCAATTTGTTCTCCTCTTTTATTTGTGGTATCCGAGCCCCATAAAGTACTGTGAGCATTGGTATCCATTCCAATCAGTAAAGGTATTTTCTTTTTTTTGCACTCCGTCGTCAACTTTTCTAATTCCGGAAAAACACACGGGAAAGTGATATCTGCATAGAAAGATACAATTACTACCTGCTTTTCTTGAACTCGTATAGTAATTGCTATCATGTCCCTACTTGAATATTCAAATATTTCGGCAGCCTCTAGATCTTTTGACACAACAACGCCCACTCTAGCATTACTTCCAGCAATAAGTTTTGGAGAAAAAATATCGTAGGTGCCATTAATTTGATTAAGAGCATTATTTGTTAAAGGAGGCTCAGTAACCAAAACAATATGAGTAGACTGATCATCGATTAGCTTGACTATTTCATGTCCTGCAAGACTCCTCTTTCCAAGATTAATCTGCACACAATTTATTTTATTTATCAATAAATGTTGGGAGTGAGATGCCATGCCTGCTTAATTTTTAAGTGCTTTAGATGGTGTCTCTTTACTGTCTGGGGATAATCCGGAATCTGGAGACGTTCTTTTTGATGTAGAACCAGATCTAGTTCGAGAAAATAATATGAAATTATCCATAGTATTCGATTTCTTTGCCTTTTGTGTATTGAATTTATTTCCACTTGTTATTTCCACGGCTTCCAAAATAAGTTCATTATTTGAATTGCATCCTTTCTCTGTATTTGAATTGATTAAGCTTTGTTCTCCGCTGAATTTTTCACGAATATTTTTCTGACTGCCTCCGTTCGCAATGACGCCATTCAAATTTGCCAATATATTGTTGTCCATTGGAGTTCCTTTAGTTTTGGAATCCTCTCCCGTACATTCAGTAATATCTTTAATGGGGGTTTCATTTGGTTTTTCATCATTCTGTTTATTTTCCTTTATTCCAATCGCTTCTACCGTTGAACATTCATTCATCTTGATAATTTGATTGCTCCATTTCACAGCTTTATTTGGACAATCCCTTGCGAAATGCCCAATATTGAAGCACTTGGCACAGGTAATATTTTGACCAGCATGGCTTATCCTTGTTTTAAACCCTTTGATTGGAAGGAACCCAGGTATTTCACTCTTCAAAGTTGCCTTCATCATAAAGTTTCCATTTGAAATTCCTTTCAGCTTTCCTTCCTTAAAGCAACATTCCTTTATAGGAACTACAATATCCCCATAGTTTTTCACAGTACTCTCCATATCTTCCATTGTAATATCCTCGTGTGGGGAATGGATGATTATATTTCGTTCAAAAATAATGGGATTACCATTTTCATCTTTACGTTGGGCCTTGAGCCCTCTAACTGAACCCTTAAGTCCTTTAAATTTTCCTTCTGATCTTCGAATGATGAATTCATCTTTTACATGAGACAAGCTAATTCCAATGTCCATTTCCTTATTAAGATCAATAATGATGATATTTTTAAATCCAGGGCAGACACGAATCCCCTTAATAACATTCGGCTCCAATCTTAAAATATCAAAAATTACAATTTCAACATCTTTGTCATTAGGCCTATTCGGAAAGTAGTCATCTTCAATTGACTTTAGATCAACAATGAGCCTACTTTTCATTGCCTTTAGCGCCAAGTTTTTCTTTAGAGCTTGTAGGTAGTTCGTATGAAGAGGGAGTCCTGTTGTTATTGTTTTATTCTCTCCTTTCATCCCTTCCTCTCCTAGACCGTCAGGAGGTTTATCAGGAGGGAGCGCATTCATTTTTCCTTTTTAGAAATCAAATGTGTTTTCTTACAAGATTTTTTTTTTTCCTCGCCCCTTTAAATAGTTGAGGATTTAAATGAGTGTATCAGGCTGTTAATGATATTCTCTCAGGTGGATCGAAAGAAGAATAAAATCATACAAACCAAGGGAGAAATATCCTTCTTATGTATTTTTCTTATTATTCTCCCGCCACAGGATTTCGCTTCGTGCTTCCAGGTTCCGCGTCTCTGAGGGTCCAAAGTGGGCTTGAAAAATCAACGAAAGTCTTACAAATCCAACGATGTGAATTATGTCCTTCACTTCCGTCTATGTTCGAAGAAAATCAAACTAATTTACAGGAGCACACAAGACACTTCTGCACACGAATAAATACATAACAAAAAAAAGTAATGATGTTAGTGTTACCTGGATAGAAAGAGAGAAAGAGAAGGAGAGAGTATTTTGCCTCACTTCTCTCCCTTCTTTTTCTTTTCTATCCAGGGACACTAACAGATGTTACCAATATGGTAATCGTATATTCTCATATCAAAAGATCAATTTTTGGGGGTGGGTACGTATTTGCTTATATCTCTTAAAGTATAGCAATTTTTAGAAACCAAACATATCAAATTTAAATTAATAATTATATTGAAGTCTGTAACGTCCACCAATTTGAAGAAATTTGCGGAAACTATATTTTTACTAAATTTTTAAAACTTTGACCTCGTTACGCGACCTCGTAATGTTGACGCGATTTTGTTCAAACTTGTATGTCGTCTTTTTTAATCACCAAGAAACAGAAAATCCACAAAGTCGCTAACATTTAAAACATTTGAAAAATAAGAACAAATCTAATATTATATATATATACCTATATATATATACTATATATATATATATATCTATATATATATATATATATATATATATCGATATATATATAGATATATATAATCCCATGATGGTCTCTCCAACTCATCAACAATCAATATTTTATTATCATTTGCAATTCTTTTTTATTTCCCTTTCTAAGAATTATCTTCATAGTGATATTTCAGTTTTCCTCAAAAAGGATAAAATAATACCAACATTCATTCATTCCAATAATATGACGTGTTTGTAATTTATATTAATAGAAAAATGGTATTGAAGATATCCAATAAAAGGATTCTTAAATGACATGGATCATAAAAGGACAATTTGGTTCTGAAGGATGATATTCCTATCGTGGAGTTCATATCATAGCTCAAAGTCCCCATCTATTTTGATTATTGTCCAGATCCTTTTTTTCCTACAAATCTATTCGAAAAGGGGGTGAAAGAGTTTTAACTTTGGTTGTATATTGTCAAAATCCTTTAAAAACAGACTTTGCCACGACAACTACAAATACTTTATTTCTCTTTTTCTTTTTGTAGAGTTTGCAAAATATATTTTGCCTTTTATACTTTTTTTTCAAGCAGCTCATGTCGACAGGAGAAGTTCAAAAAAAAAAAATAATTTTTTTAGGAACAATCTTAAGTATTTCTGTATCTGCAATGCCCTTTGATAAGATTGTTTTGATCAGCTTTCTTTTTCCAGCGTTGAATTGCCCAGAAGTTTATTCATGTTGTCAAGCTAGCATGGTGAGAAAATATTAAATGTTAAAAGGGTTCTCTCAATCGAGTTCCTTACTTATTCAGACATTTACTGTCAATGGAAATGAATGATGTGCTAAAAAGTTAATTAAATAACGCTTTATCATTTGTACACCTTATATATTGATAAAAAATGGTTATTTATATTGGCTACGAAGAATTTTACCAATATGTAATAATCTAAAAATATTTTATTTCTCCCCAAGATTTGTTCCGGCTATTAAAACGGTGGAGGATATGACATATATAAGGCTGCAAGATATTTTTGACGCCTTCTGTTGGTTTATTTCAACTTCATCATCTAATTGGGAGGCTTATGAGATTGAAAATTTGATCTCTAGGGTCCTCTAGAGCTTTCATCGCATCGGCTCAAGAAATTTGAAAATTTTCCACCGTCAACAATTTCAAATGTTAACAAACGCACAGAAAATTATTATTTGGAAACGTGTTTTTAATGTGTGCATTTATTTTCTTGTATGCTCATGTATTGATAGATTTGTATAAATTATATGAATATCCAGTACAATAAAAAACTTTCTATGAACTGAAAATATAATTGTCAAAACTATTATTATTCATTATTTCAGCAAAAAAAGAACATTTTTGCCTTGACAAAATGATTTGATTGTCAATATGTCATTTAATCATTTTGCTATATGGCCTTTTTATAGTCAAAGTTAGGACAACGTTATTCTATTCATACACATGTCTAGAACAAAGTTTAATATACTTTTATTTAATATGCATGATTTTTTCTATGACTATTAAACCATGTGTGCTTTGAACAACCAAATATTATTTATATAAAATATTAACTTTGTGAATAGTTTTTTTATCTGATAGATAATCAATTATTACACTGTTATTATTTTTTACGGGCGTGGAAGAAACATACATGACCTAAACGCTTTCAGAAAGTCATAAATGATATTTATAATTCAATATTTATCGTGACCGACTATTTTAAGTGAAATAAAGTAGATATTTTTGTTAGGAGTAGTTAAATATTATACATATAGTTTTAAAATGGAGACTAAAACTTAAAACGACATAGATTGACACTCTATAAAAAACGTAATTAAATAATATACCAATAGAATACATTTAAAAACATATCTTTTTTAATCTTTTTTAAAAACAAATACTGCCATATTGAGAAAA
>CP045894.1:6595777-6613088 GCA_013387185.1 Caligus rogercresseyi
TACTCGCTCATTACACTTGGAAGAATGGAACTTTATTTTACTAATTGCTTTCATAAATCGTATTTTCTGGCATTTGTGTTCAAAGCTCACAATTCTTTGGATTAATTATATATTCCAAAACATTTCGACATTCTAATATGCTTATCTACTGAACTCTTGTTTCTTGCTACCTTCAAAAGTTCGCAAAGTCATCTGGCTATTAGCTGGAACTTTGCTACGCAAAATAACCGGAATTATCATTCAAAATGGCCGTGATTTTTAACACAGGGTATATTCAGAGTATCGCAATTCTGTTTCTCTATGGCGCTGTTACATGCTTGGCAGACTGTTAGGCAGGTGTTTTTTCTTGTATCAATTGACACTATACTTTGCCATTTGATTTTTATAAATCAACCAGCGTACAATCACGTTGCGTACCACAAGGGAGTACGCGTACGACAGTTTGGAAAAGATGCCTTAACAAAACACACTATGTATAGAAGTGGGGAGAGGTGTCAATTTTATTGAAAGTAGATGTTTACTGATAATTTAACGATATAAAAAGAATAATCAAACAACTCTTTCACGCGTAATATTACAGGCACGCTCACCTCCTAGCACCATAGACAATTATCCCTAAGGGAGTGAAGCAAGAATTAAACATGAAGCACAGGGGAGAAAAACAGCTAAATGCAAAATGTTTTTACCGGGAAATATTATACAGATAATAAGCTAAAAAAAAAAAATAAAGTAAAATCCGAATATTTTGTAAAAACAATAAGTCGGACTTTCTCTCTCTCGGTGCAAGATGAGAAGAATTTTACAAGCTCACAAAGTTTTACCCCAGTGGTCCTGTCATTTTTACTCTCGCTTGAACTCATGTAAAGATATAAGAGGACTTCAAATGACATCATCGAGGGAGCCGTGCATAAGGATGTGCTTATATATATTTACATTTTTTCTTCCTGTATTTCGTGTACTCACTTCCACTATATATAATGCAGATTGTGATGTTTTAATGATGTGATGGGTCTTGCCTCAGAGGGTTACTTTTAAACTAAATGTTATTTATGATTTTTTTATCTCACAAACCCTCTTGCTTTTTTATTTATTATTGTTATATTATTTTATGTATGATTTTTAAATCAAATGACCCATTATAATAAAAAAAGCTCACAAGTAAAATTCCAACGCTCTGTCGAAGTACTGGAATTTCGATGCCAAATTTGATCACTCTCAGGTCATCTCTCTGACTAGATCTCTTATGACTAAGAGTGCTCCGCCAAAGGGTTTTTACAGTTAGAGATATAACTCCATGGCCCTCGTCTTGTTAGAGGAGGAGGATAATATCGAAGTAAGATCGAAGAGAACTATGACTGCCTCTGATGTGTTTAATATTTAAAATTAAGTATTAATTCAGATTTACTATCTTTATATATCATTTTTATATAGTCCCCATACATGTATATATGGGGTTTTCGACCCTATGCTAACTCTAAAGTAATTATATTTAAACGTGTAACTTAGCTGCCACATTATAACTGCAAAAAAGTGGATCAGAGGGGCACCTCTGGCGACACTCTTCTTTAATCGATGCGCTCACTATCTATATTCCTCATAGTGGGATTGCCATTGACTGAAGGATCTTTTACTCTTTAATATTTCTAGATGCCTTGTTTATAGATAACTACTCTAAGCAAATATAGTCTTAAAACACCCTTTCGCTATACTGGTTTTAAACCTTCTTTTGTTTATTTCATCCTGGCCCTATTATGAAAAAGTAACAAAATGGTTATTATAATGCAGCCACTTATGAGATTGATGAACCAAAAGTTGATGTAGTTGCTTTATTCCAAACAAAAAAATACCACTAGCAAATCATAATTTAGGTGGGTTTTTATTTGTGGTCGAAATACTTGTATTGTTTTTCATAAAATATTGATATTATATATATACGTATACAGGGGTGTGCAGGCGAATCTAGACTAACTTTGAGTACTTGTATCTCAGAACCAGATAGGGTAGAAGCTTAAAAATGTATGAACTGTGTAGTATATCCTATGAGCTTTATTTAATAACAAAAAAAAATGTCTCGGAACTTGAGCGCAGGACGGCCATTATTGTGGCGCTCCGTTGCGGCCGTGCGCCCAGGAGATAATTGATTTCTTTCAAATTCCCCCAAAGCTACTGTTTACAGCATTGCCAGTCCTTCAAGGAGTCGGAGGACATCGAGGAAGATTCCTAACACCGGAAAGAAAGACTCCAGACCGATCCCAAGCTTAGAGAATCTCGACATGTTCGGTCAAAGGAGTTCTGTCCCCCAGCAGCCCTGACCTCAACCCCTGCGACTACTACTTGTGGGGCGTCCTTCAGAGGGCACTAACACGTGCTCACAACACTGTGGACTCCTTGAAAGCTGCCATCATCCAGGCAGTGGCCAACTTGTCCAGGGAACAGTGGCTCATGCCGTTGGGAGGTTCAGGCACCGTGTGGAGGCTGTTATTGTGAAGGAGGAAGTTGTTGAATGCATTAAGAGAAAGTCATTTAAATTTGTGTGATATGAAAAAAGTCAATTAAAAGGTCTTGTTCTTGGATATGAGTATCTTGTTTCCGTGCTAAAAAAAGTCTAGATTCGCCTGCACACCCCTGTAATATATATATATATATACATATATATTCGTCCACATGCTATCAAGACCTTGAATAAATGCTAAAAGTAAATGTTTTGTACAATCATTTTTCCTATTTTGGAGCTCATACAATGTCTCCATGTTCTTTAGTATGATATAAAATTATACCTGCCACGAGAGATAAGGATGATTACTTGTACCCAAAAAATATATAGAGACAACAGTTACAAAAAAATATTTATGAAACTTATGTTAGCACATCATTACAATGAACGAGATACCTTTTTATCTAACTTCCCAATTCAGAGAATATACATATTTAACGATTATAAAACTTTTTTACCTAAAACTTTGTGATATATGATTACACAAAATTTTAATTTTTATCTGTCGTTGGCCAATAAATTTTTTTTTTAAATATAATTTATTGCTACACATAATTTTACATTTATACACACGTATAGACATATATAAGTACGGGGCACATGTAAAAATATTTAAACTTGTGGTGCCCTCGCAATAGTTGGCCGATTGGGTCTCCTACTGCAATCCGTCCTGAACGTAATGTAGGATGGTGCATTCTTCAGCCGCCTCCAATATCAGTACTTGTAAAGAAACTGGAAAGACTGGATATGGAATGGTCCTGAAAGGCTGTTATTTAACTATTAAATGCTTAGACAATAAAACACGTCTACACAGCACAACAACACAAAAGGAACCGGCCAATAAAGTTTTTTTTTCTATTTCCTTCATCTAACAAATTAAGAAAATAATGTTTATTCTCTTATAACTTTGATTTTTCTATGTTGCCTATTATAATAGGCTAGTTTCAATTATCCCCAGCAATTGAGACAGAAATTCTGCAGATATATGGTTAAATTTTTTTTAAGAACTTTCTGGATGACTCCAGACCCTTCAAAACTGTTCTTTTAAAACGTTCCACGAACTTTTAGTACATTCTTGCATCGTAGATGGAGTATAAATGCTGGGAACGTATGCTAAACAGGTCAGTTTACATCTAGCCGTCTCTGCGTAGACAGGTCGATCCTCATCAGTCGTTCTATTCTGCGATCTCCAAGCAGGCATCAAGAGGTTGTAAGCATCCGACAAACGCATTTTGTAAGGACCTCATCAGAGATCTTGGCCTCACGAGTATGTAATATATATATATATATATAGTAATATATACGGGTTAGGCAGAATTAGTGAAACATCGGATTGTAAATGCAATATCTTTCTAAATATGAGTTTGAGAGGTTTTGTTTTGATATAAAATTATGTTGTGCGTACATTTTTACATATGCTGTGTTTTTTTCACAACTTTTTGTTGAAAAACAACGACGAATGGACCTTGAAAGCAAGCAAACGACCATCCGTAAGTTGTTGGACTCTGGCCAGTCCCCACAAGGCTATCATGAACATGCTTGGTGTAAGCTGAACCTTCATCTGGCGTTCCAAAAAAGTTATCAAAGGGACAGGCTAAACCACAAGGAAGTCTGAACAAGGAATGAAGCGATCAGTGAGTACAAAGAGGCTGACCAAGGGCGTCGCCGGCAAGATACTTCGTACCCGCCCTCTCATGATAGGAATCTTAGGAGTACAACGTATCTGCGAGGACCATTGGGAGGGTGGTCAAGCTGACCTGGGCATGAAGCCGTCAAGTATAGGAAGATACATCTACCAAGCGAGGCCACCAGGGTCAGAGAAGCTAGATCAAATATGGTTCTCAAATGGCACGCAGACAACCCTAGTGTCGTTGTGATCCTCTCTGATGAGAAACTTTTCGCGACCACAAGAAGTTCAATCCTCAAAATGATCGTATATGTGCAGGGATGCTTCAAAGGTCCTAGAGAATACCAAAACGTCTACCAGATGCAGAAGCCGGCATCTGTGATTGCCTGGGGGCCGTGGCCTCCAATGGCAAGAAATCACCCTTGCTCCGGATTCCAGACAGTGTTACAATCAACAAGATCGTGTACTTAGACTTCCTGAAGACCAAAGTATTCCCGTAGATCCAGGAAGAGTTTGGTGGAGTCCCTGTCTGCTTCCATCAAGACGGAGCTTCAACCCATACTGCAAATATTGTGCAGGACTGGTGTGCAGCCAATTTTTACCACTTTTGGAGCAAGGAGCTATGGCCTCTCTCATCTCCTGATTTCAACCCCCTTGACCTTGCCATGTAGGGATGGTGTAGAGGAAGGCCATTGCTAAACCAAGGTCAATAAGGACCAGCTGATGGCCACAGCTGAGGCTGCCTGGAACAAGATTCCAGAAGAGATTGTGCGTAATTGATGCACTTGTGTGGTCAAGAGACTTAGGGTTGTGGTTCGAGCAAATGGTGGTTACGGGAATAACTTTGTAATAATGTTTTTGAAACCGTTTGTTGTCAATAAATTTTTGAAATAATATATTTTATAAATTAATATTTTGGGAGCTATTGCGTCATTTTTATGTTTCACTAATTCTGCCTAACCCTGTATATATATATATATTATATAATTAGATATATATATATACATATATATTATATAATATATATACAGGGTTAAGAAAGCGTCACCAGTATTTTTCAAGCTTTTAATTAGTCAAGATCAACTTTTCTTTTGACACAACGTGAGGCGGTCGTTTAAGGTAATCGGATTACCCATAACCCCAAAGAGTGGCGGCTCTTAATGACAGCTCGTGCAGGAGCCTCAAAGCAGTGCTGATTCATAACGGAAATATGTACCCATCTCTTCCCCTTGCCCATTCTGTCCAGCTGAAAGGAGAATAAAGGGTTTCAGATCTCATTAGATGCCTTTAAATATGAGAGTACTGTTGGGAGGTTATAGGAGACTTCAAAATGCTAGCTTTTCCTAATGAGTCTCCAGGCGGCTTTATCAAGTATACTTACTATATTTGCCTTTGGGAGGAACAACGTCAAATGGCCCATTGTTGAATCCCAGAAAAGTAATGTTTTTTCCACTCCAAGGAAAACTAGGCCTTATAAAAGAATTTGTCAAAGCTATGGATAAGTTGTCTCCAGCTTTCAAATACCTCCAGGATTTCTCCCCCAAGTTGTCTGCAGCGAAAGTTGAACCCGGTGTCTTTACTGGTCAACAAATAAAAAAGGTCATGCAGTGCAAGAGTTTCCAAAAAAAACCTCACTAAGACAGAGAGAGAAGCATGGGACAGCATCGTTGCGTAGTTCGTGTTTCTTGGGGAAACACAAGGCCGAAACTATGTGGAGCTTGTGAGACCTTTTTTACAAAGAGTTTTTTGGACTGATGATACAAGTGCCCATGGACAGCGATAGAGCTATTTTCACAGAAACAAATTTTACACGGCTTAAAATGCACGCCTTATATACACATGCATAAACATGAGGGGGGGAGAGAGAGTCAAGAGTGACGTCACCATCCACAATCGTTAAATAATAGAGTCTCCACTGATCATAGTTTCGGAATCTATTTTTTGGGGTGTCCATGAAAGCATTCTGGCTTAGGCTTCTAACTTGTTGGAGATCCCTCGATCCCTTCCTCCATCCCTCCTTCTATCTTCCCGGGACTCCAGTATAAATGCCTTGGACACCAAGAAAAGAGTCTCTCCCTCCCTCCCAGTAGAGACACATTCCCTTCACCTCGACTTCGTGAATGGAGTCTTCGTCAGTCAAAGGAGTTCCTTCCTTCATCTTCGTTAGAGAGCTCCCGTCTCTTGTCTTCGTGAATGGAGCTCTACCCCTCGTCGGACTTCGTTAGAGAGCTTTCCATCTCTCGTCTCCGTTATAGGCTCCCCTTCCCTCGTCTTCGACCAGGAGGTCCCCAAGCAACACATAACGTTATTCTAACGTTAGTTTTTTGGTTTCCTAAAGGTTAGTTCGAACCTACCAAAAACGAACGTTTCAATAACGTTCCCTCATGGTTACATAAAAACTAACGAAAAAAACGTTCGGGGAATGTTCCCATAACTAACGTTTGCTTTTGGTTAGCCTACTAATGTTCAGGGAACTTTCTCGAAATTATACGGAAGAGAATATAAGATAGCTCCATCCTAGGGTTAAATAAATCGGCATCAATGACAAAAGATGCATCCATAAAACTTTTAATTTATATTGGGAATCGATTCAGTAAAAAAATAGTTTGCCTTATTTATAAAACTTTAAACTTTCTTAAAATTTTCTACCTGATTTACAATAGAAGATGACAAATATTATAACATAAGGGACTGCATCGCTTCAATAATATCTGATTGAGTCGAGTAAATGTCTTTCTGTTTTATTATTTGCTATTTTCTATTGTAAATAATGTGTAAAATTAAAAGTTTTATACACAGGAGACTATTTATTATCTGAAATTTCCCTGAATAATGAAAGGTTTTGTGGATGAATTGTCTTTGTCGTTGATCCCGATTTACTCATTCCAGCTCCATCTGTTATTAAAAATATGTGCCGGAACGTGACAACTGTTGGAAGGATCATCAAATATTTTCCAAGACTTTCCTTCCAACACCAATCAGAAATAATGTAGTAACATGATAGTCTTTTTGATATTGTATTAATGTGCTCTACCAAGAGCAAAAAAAAAAATACATTACAATGTTTATTTATAAGTTTTTTACGCGTGTGCTTTGAGTCTTATATATTTTATTTTTTGTTGGTATAATTTTATGAGTTTATTTTAAAACATGTTACAATCTATTATATAATTAATGTCCAGTTTAATATTAAATACGCCTTAATATAATTTTAATACTGTCAATGAGTTTAATTATATCTAAAAGGGAACTAAAATAAAACTAAAAGGGAACGCAAATATAACGTTGATGGAACGTAAATATAACGTTACGGGGACGTAAATATAACGTTAAGGAACGTAATAGAACGTTAGGGGAACGTAAATACAACGTTGAGGGAACGTAAATAGAACGTTGAGGGAACGTAAATAAAATCGTTAGGGGAACGTAAATAGAACGTTAGGGGACCGAAATAGAACGTTTAGGGAACGTAAATAGAACGTTAGGAGAACATAAATAGAACCAACAGGGAACGTTCGGAGAACGTTAAAAAAACCATCCATGCTAACGTAAAATAACCTTCAGAGAACGAAACTAACGTTCAGGAACGTTCTGCGAACCAAAAACTAACGATCGAAGAACGTTTTCCGAACGTTATTTGGTTGCTTTGGTCCTTCCTTCGTCTTCGTTAGAGGGCAACCCGTCCCTCCTCTTCGTCAATGGAGTCCTGCCCCCTCGTTTTCATGAATGGAGCCCTACCCCTCATCTTCGTGATTGGAGTTCCGTGTTCCATAACCTCCTCCATATTGAAACTTTTTCCCTCTTTTTGGAATTTGCCTATTGAACGCCTTAGTCCTGTATTTCTATGAAATAAGTCTCATGGTGTCCTGATAATCTAACAGTCCAATGACATGAAGATTATAAAATCTCGTGATGGAGCCTTGATCATCAACCCTAACAGGACTACCACCCCCCCAGACTAACGCACCCCGGACTATCACCCCCCTGCCATTCTCTCCCATTACTAATATTTTTTATTCCATCAAGTCCACTTATGAAGTTAACTATGTTTTTTTGTGACAATTGACCAGTTTAAAATTTGAATGTAGTCAGATAAAACAATAATAATCTTAGTTTTATCATTATTTCATAATCTTATGTTTTCTCATTTCAAATCCCGCAATAACTGTAACTGGTCACCAACTTATCAAAATTTGTATTAAAAGTGATAATTAATTTTTATTTATTTTCTAAGATATCCCAAGCAACCAAATAACGTTCGGAGAACGTTCTCCGAAGTTAGTTTTTTTTCGCATAACGTTCCCTGAACGTTAGTATCGTTCTCTGAAGCTTATTTTTTACGTTAGCATGGATGGTTTTCTTAACATTCGCCGAACGTTCCCTGTTGGATATATTTACGTTCTCCTAACGTTCTATTTCGTTTCCCTAACGTTCTATTTACGTTCCCCTTACGTTCTATTTACGTTTCCACTAACGTTATATTTACATTCTCTTAACTTTCTATTTATGTTCCCTAACGTCTATTACGTTCCCCTATCGTTCTATTTACGTTCCCCTATCGTTCTATTTACGTTCCCCCAACGTTCTATTTACATTCCCCTAACGTTCTATTTACGTTCCCCCAACGTTCTATTTACATTCCCCTAACGTTCTATTTACGTTCCCCAACGTTCTATTTACATCCCTTTTAGTTCCCTTTTTACAAATATTAAACTCCGTGACAGTATTAAAATTCTATTAACTTTTATTAAACATTAAAACTGGACATGAATTATATAATAGTATATACATGTTATTTATAACTCATAAAATTAGACACAAAACATAAAAATAAATAGACTCAAAACACATGCGAAAAAACTTTTAATAAACATGTTAATAATTTTTTTTGCTCTTTGGTAGAACACATTAATAAAATATTAAATAAAAGACTAATATATATATATATATTATATATATCTATATATATAATCTGTTGCTACGAAATAACTATATATATTTTATAATTTCCAACATAAATATAAAAATTAAAATATACAAACGCTAAAAGTTGGTTTGATGAATGTAGGATGTTAGAGGGAAAGTCTTGGAAAATAGTTTATGATCCTTCCGTCAGATGTCCACGTTCCTCTTTCTTACAGCAGGGGAATTATCAAGGGTAATTCTTCGTTTACCCATATTGAAGGAATGATCACTCATTTGGTCTCAAACATAGAAGTTCGGTAGTTAAATACAAATATAACTATGACATAGGATAATAAAATAGTAAAAAGCTTACCGCCTGTTTCCTGATAATTGAAGGCAAGTCGGAATATCAATGGGCTTTTAATCCACAAATGTTTATATAATGTTTGAATATGTTATTTCATATCTTTAGAATCAATGTAGATAGAACTCTTTAACGACGTTACTGTTAGAAATCAGATGAAACTGATAGGTTCTTAAAAGCAAATACCAAGGTGTATGTATTTTGTGAGTTATCTACATTCAAGTCAGTTAGATCAGTGCCTTAGAGTAGCAGAGTCTGGACGAGATGCTGATGAGTCATAACAAAGCTGACAAAATACCATAACAAACAAAATTTCATATCATAAATAAATAGGTGTTTGGATTGAATAGCAAATTTAATGTTATTCTTATAAATCAAAGGGGATATATTTTAATGTAAAAAGATGGTAATTGAGTTGAATTTGCTATGAATTGCATATTTTTATGATTTTGCCACTATTTTGAGCAGAAATAGGATTTATATGTTGAATAACAATATATTGCATTTCTAATTTTATTCGTAATGTGGGAAGCCTTTCATCAATCACAAACCTTTTTGTTTTTATATTTTATATCTCTAGGATCAGTCATCAAAATAGGTTTTTCGTAATACTTTACCCAGAATAAGAGCAACAAATGATCGTTCTGGAGTCCAATCAGTTTCAAGAGTAGAATGAGAACATTGGCAGTAGCCTCATTCTACTCTTGAATTGTGCAATGTACGATTGGATTGCCTTTAGACATAAGTTTTCTCCGATGGCAGTATGTGGGATGCTTCCAAGGTTGTTTTTTTACTCCGGAAAGATCATTTGTTGCTCTTATTCTGGGTAAAGTTTTAAGAGAAACCTATTTTGATGACTGATCCTAGAGATATAAAACATAAAAACAAAAAGGTTTCGTGATTGATGAAGGGCTGCCTACATTACGAATAAAATTAGAAATGCAATAATATTGTTATTCAACATATAAATCCTATTTCTGCTCAAATAGTGACAAAATCATAAAAATAATGCAATTCTTAGCAAATTCAACTCAATTACCATCTTTTTACATTAAAATATATCCCCTTTGATTTATAAGAATAACATTAAATTTGCTATTCAATCCAAACACCTATTTATTTATGATATGAAATTTTGTTTGTTATGGTATTTTGTCAGCTTTTGTTATGACTCATCAGCATCTCGTCCAGACTCTGCTACTCTAAGGCACTGAGTTAGATTGGATGAGAACGAAGTTGTAGCATGTATTAGTTATGTGTCGTTTGTAAATAAGTCTGTTTTTATAAGAGGCTGTTTGAAGTCAGCAATATGATCCAGCTAACGATATGATCACTAACGGCATGTTTTTTTTTACAACAGATTGAATAGGAATAAATAAATCGGGATCAACGACAAAGACAATTCATCCACAAAACCTTCATTATTCAATTGAATTTTCAGATAAAAAAAGTCTCTTATGTTCAATTTTTTTTATTTTGCACATACTATAGAAAATAGCAAAAATTAAAAACAAAAAGAGACTTACTTGACTCAATCAGATATTTATTGAAGCGATGTAGTCCCTTGCATTATAATATTTGTTATATTTGATTGTAAATCACGTAGAAAAATTATCATTCCATGGAAATATGTGGGGGATCTGGTAAGATTTTATCCGTCTTGCTCCGCTGGACATCTCCAATTTCTACAACAGATTATGAGGCAGTACAGGAAATTTGCCTAAAGACAATAATAATTATATTCAATCTTTGTTATTTTATTTTTATTTGCGACATTATTTTTATGTCTGTATTTTGATAACAATTTGTTTTCCTTAATTTCTTTTATAATTATTTTTTTCTAGATAATGCTGCTAGATTTAGATTAGAGATTTAATTTTAAACTATAATGGGTATTTATATATTTTTTAAATGTAATATCTATATATCAATAAGTCTTTTAAAAAAATTATAAGAAATTTGAAATTTTATACATAAGGCAAACTATTTTTTTACCAAAACGATACCCTATATAGATGAAAAGTTTTGTGGATGCATCTTTTGTCATTGACACCGATTTATTTAACCCCAGGGTGGAGCTATTCTATATTATTTTTCATTCGTTTTGATTATGTTTCCTGAACGTTAGGAGGGTAACCAAAAGCTAACGTTATTTTCGTTAGTTATGGGAACGTTCCCCGAACGTTTTTTTCGTTAGTTTTTATGTAACCATGAGGAAACGTTATCAAAATGTTTTACTTGGGGGAAAACTCGTTACTCGGAGAAAAACTCGTTACTCCGTGAAAAACTTGTTACTCGGAGAAAAACTCGTAACCCACGTGTAAATTTCTTACTCAACGAAAAATTCGTCCTTTCAAATAATATGTCTGAATCAATCAAGACCTTCAAAAGGCATTATCTTAATAATAATTAGTAAAGAGACGTTCTTATTATGGTATTTTATGTATTGAATATGTTATAATTTATTGTTTTAAATAGATTTTACTGTTTCTTTAATAATCATCCTAGCTTCTTAAAAATAAATATATCATCTCAAAGTTCCTAATCCATTCTTATTGCTGGTACTTCTTCTTACCTTCATCAGGCCTGAGGTTTAAGGAAAGTGTATTTCTAAGTTCAAAATGGGGGTTAAAATTTTCAAATGGAACGCTTATTAATATATTTTTTTATTAACACCCAAAAAACTGTATGCAATTATATATTTATAATAATATATATATATATAAAATATATATATATATATATATAGTCCTTCTTTGTCATTCTGAAAGTGACGATGTTTATTTAGAAAATAATTTATCCTAGTATTTTTTTGAAATTTAAAAATTATTTCCTAAAAAAAGGGATGACGTTTTTGTACAAAATAATTTTTAATATTTTTTTTAAATATTAAAAAAATCCTTTAAAAAAAAGTCTTCACTTTCAAATGTCGAAGGAACAAATATATTAAAGTCCCGGCCGGTGATTTTTAGACACCAAGCCAGGACGTTAAAAAAACAGCCAAGACCCGGTCCGGGTACCCAGTCGTTTCCTGACGGTCGAACCAGAAGTTTGAGTAATGGAAATCGTTTACTATGATGGTGGGAACGAAAATGTCAAATGCCAACTCTTTCATGCGAGGCTTATAAATATTTAATATACAAGGAACATATGTTCCGTCCAAAAGACTTTTCTCTACGGTTGGGCAAATTCTAATTAATCGCCGTAATAGACTCACATACATAGGTGTAGGGAGATGTTTGATTTGGGGGGGGCAGCATTCAATTTGCCCGAATTTAACAAGACTGTTAATCGGTGAAAAAATAATCGAATAAAGAAAGCTTTGTAGATTCACATTTCTTCATAGTAATTTCATACTATTCATTACATTATATTTATTTTGTTACTTTCAAAATCCGGTTGTTTTCATAATTTCATTTTTTTTTCTTCGACAGAAATGCTCGAACACCTCAACTAATTTGCCCGAATTTGGGAACTCACCGAATTTTGGGGGGCAGTTGCCCCCCTTGCCCCTCTGTCTCCTACGCCTATGCTCAAATATGTTCATGCTGACAATTGGTAAAAATAAACGCCAATTTACGTTAGTCATTTTAGATTTGCTTAAAAATATATATAACTCATTTTTTATTTTAAAAAGTTGGGTGCTACTATTAATTATTAGTAATTGTTTTTCTATTTCGAATATCTGTGAAATATTGCATTTAAAAATATACCTTAATTCTTCTTTATTACAACTTTGTTATTATTATTATCGTGCTAAGTTAATTGTGTAACATCTTGAAATGTCAAGGATCATAAGTGTAGGGGAGATGTTTGGTTTGGGGGTCAGAATTTAATTTGCCCGAATTTTAACAAGAACTGTTAAATCGGTGAAAAAATTATCGAATGTAGAAAGATATGTAAATTTATGTTTTCTTTATAGTAATTACATACTTTTCACTTTATTATATTATTTGGTTATAATTCCAATTCCGGGTGCTTTCATAATTTCATATTTTTTCTACAACTTAAATGCCCGAATACCTAATCAATTTGCCCAAATTTGAGAACTCACCCGTATTTTAGGGGGGCAGTTGCCCCCTTGCCCCATTGTCTCCTACGCCTATGTCAAGGATCATAATATTTTTTGGTTTACACGCACGGTAAATCCAAATTTAATCGCTGAAATGAATTTATGTTTCGAAGAACTGAATATTAATTTAGACTTTGATATCAAGTAGTTTATGAAAAAATATCACTTCTAGCTCAAAAAGCTATAAATCCTTTAAAAAATATCAATGACATTGATGTAACTGTGCCCGAGGGGAAAAAATTATGATTTACAAAATAAAGGATTTAACCTCATTTCTTTAATTATGAGAAAGAAATTCCGAACTGCATCGAACTCCTATATCGTATGTATGATTATTTTTATATCAATCGGGATGTTAAAGGATGTTCTAAAAAATACGAGTATCCTGGGAGTATCAAATTGTTCACGTGTAACAAGTCTTCCTTTTCATTTTATTAATACATATGAGTTTTTACAAGCCACAAGTTTTTTGCGAGTTTTAAGTTTTATCCGAGTTACGAGTAAAAACTCGTAAATACTCGAGTAATTTTTCTTACTACTCGCCCAAGCTCGAGTAGTATATTTAAGCTCGTGATCCATCACTAATTCTAATGTTTGAATATCGAAGGAACGAGGTTTTGATCCACACGTAGATTTTCCTCCAGTAAGTTTTAATCATAGAGATATAAAGACATAAAGAGCCTATTGGATTCTTCAGAGAAATACGTCATTGTGTCCCAAATACAGCTGAATGATGTTTCTCTGCTAATTAGAGGGAATAAGCTCTCTATATCTTTATCTATGGTTTTAATCCCTCCACAGCGGGAGGGAGCTTTTCCTATATTTTCCCTCCTACTTGCATTAGGGTTTTTATGCTCACGTGCTTACGCCACCCTTTTGATTTTCCCTTTTCTTTCCTTTTTTAACATTTCATTATCATTCAAAATACATTATTCGTCAACATAATAACTATTGGTTGCATTCGTGTATTAGGTATTTAGTTATATAGTCCATTTTTATAATCCTTGGGTATTTATGGGTAGCCACAGTCCTCACAATTACAAAAAAAAAAATTTATTTCTATTCCCTCAAAAACAAACACAAATAATAAATTTTTTCAAATATTTCAATGTCTTTTTTTCTTCCTCTTTGAAATATTTTGATCTACAATGATCATTTATGTACTTATTATGCAATAGAATCAACTTCTCATATTATTTTATCTATAAGCTATTCACATTCTTGTAATCTACTTCAATCAACATACCAGTTAGCTATCAAAATTATGGTTCAGAGTTATCTCAAGAGGTTATCCTTGTCAATATCAGAACCCATGTCTCTTGAATCTGAATTTAAAGAAAAATGTCGATCTCTTGGCGCCTGGCAATATATTTTACTTGAACACCTAAAACTCCTATGCTTATGCCACTCACAATTACATTTTCATCTCATAATTTTGATCTGATTTCCCTTATTGTATTGTTGAAACTTTTTTGAATTATATCTCTACTATTTTTGAATCGCTGAAGTGTTTATTACTAATTGAAAGCAATAAAAATAATTATATGAGAGAAAAAGAACGGAAAGTGTCTTCCAGAAAGACATTTTAATAATAACATGTGAACCAAAGATAAGTTCTTAGAGCATCGACGCTATATTAAAAAAAGAGTTATTAAAACTAAGGAATGTTTATATCATCCTTTATTGGTAAAAAATGTGAGTAATATAATTAATATTTTCGGCGTATAATAAATATAGTTGCAATAGATTTATGATGAGGTCTTTCTTATATATATTATTCTTCCTGCTTGCTGATGTGAGGCCACTAAAAATCACTGGCAATGTGAAGATCTCTTATTTAGACTATAAACATGATCAACACTACGTGTTCAGGGTCTAACAGGTAAATCCGGAATTATTTTAACTGCATCCAGATCAATAAGGAGCGCATTGCAGTCAAGTTGATAGATATAAATGATAGTTTAGTGTCTCTTTTATAGATTAGTTACAAATTTGATACAAAACAACAACCAAGGTCTGTATAATAAGGTCTGGGTCAGGCCCGGTGGGATGGGCGGGCCTGAGGGGGCCAGGCCCGCCCACCGAGTGACGTAGGCCCGCCCACCCACTGAGTGACGTGGGCCCGATTTTTTAATGAATGTGCCAACTGTGCCCCCCATAACAACTGTAGGGCCCTTCCAAAAGCATGGGCCTGCTGCCGGGCCTTGTCTGGCAAAGCAAAACAAACATGTACTCGAAACAGTATAACTACTCAATGACGTCACTGGAGAGCGAATATATTTTGTATATATATAAATATATATATTTATATATATTTTTTTATAAATATTATTTAAATATTTTTTTTTTTATTTATGTATATTATACATACATACATATATATATATATATATATAGATATATATATATATATATAGTAATATATATTATATATATATATATATCTATGATATTATAAATATATATATACATACATATATATATATATATTAGTTTTAGAGATTCATTGAATATCTATATATAGATCGTTATAATCGTTCTCAGTGCCGTCATTAAGTAGTCACACTGCTACATGTTTGTTTTTGTATTGCCCAAAGGAAACCTAATATTATGCTGGTTGACCAGGAGAATAACATTGATTTCCAATTGTAACCTTTACAGATGAGACTCGGAGGGTGAGGAGGACTCCTTCATTTGTTTGTTGAGGACGAGCATTGCCTGAGAGACTTCTTCTTCTAGATTGACGAGTCCAAGGGACCTGTAGGAGGAGCTTCATGAGTGGAGTCTCCGTAGTCATCCGAGACAGATCCAGAAGAGGGGGATGGAGAGAGGGTAGATATTTGAAGACGAATGAGTAGGAATATGTCATGAGGAATCTCCTCTTTTCAAGATCCAGGTGCCCAAAGATTCATTTCCATGCGTAAAGTCACTCTTTTTTTATCCCAAGACTCTTCAGGATGGGAGTAAGTTAATTATCTCTCCTCTCTCTCTCTCCTGTGCCTTTATCTATCTGTGGGTCTATATCTTTGACTCTCCTCTCTGTGTCTCTCTCGGTCTTATTCCCATCTCTCTAACTCTCCCCTTTCTTTCTTTTTCTCTCCCATTCCGTCCAAAAAATAAAAATATACCATGAGTCCCTAAATATGGAAGAGGGTACGAAATGAAATTGATCCAGTTTTTTCTACTAATCTTGTACGTATCATTTTCCATGTTGTACTTTCTTATATAAGTATTTTTATTCATTAAATATCCAATATTTCACGTAATCTACTATTTTTTTAAGACCTACCCAAAAAGGGAAATAAGATGTACGAGATACATAAGTTGAGTATTTTTGTATGGATGGATGAAATAATAATATCTCTGAAGCTCTGAAAAGCTTTCTATGGAAAATTGAAAGATCAATTGAATAGGAGAAAGTAATTTAAGCTATTAAACTTCACTTCAAAGTTGATTAAATATCTGATTTCACTTGTGATCTTCATTTCCTATTCTTGACTATAACCCTCTACTTATGTAATAGGAAATCCACAAAACTTTCAGGGGAAACCCAATACAAATGTATTCAAATTAAAATTTGATAATATTTTGTTAATTGAAATGAAGCTTAATTAATGACACTTAAAATCTTGAATATAAAATATTTTATATCTTGTTTGAGATAAAATAGAGGGCATATTTTTTTAAGGCCTTGTCAAAGAAAAATATGAGTACAAAAGAGAAAGTATGCCTTTTTCCACCTGACTGTATTGTTTTTATATCATGCCAGCTTGGAGAGGAGATCTCATAGATCAAAAATTATCCAAACATATATATATCTTATATTTATCACTCTATGCCTAACTGAAA
>CP045894.1:6613188-6711996 GCA_013387185.1 Caligus rogercresseyi
GAGCCTCTGACTTGGCTTCTATATACAAAGTTACATCATCAGCGATATATACAATCATATGCCGTGTGTTGCCGAATAAAACTCCAAAACCCCATATTTCCTTTTAATAGAGAGAGCCAAGTCTTCTATTGCCATTACAAAAAGAAGGGGAGCCCGGGGCATCCTTGTCGGCAGCTCTTATCGAGTCGTATAGGAGAACTTTCTATACCGTTAATAGAAATTGAGGAAGATCCATTGGCAAGGAGGGCCCTTATTGGATTGAAAAGATGTTTGGAAGATTTTTCTTTGCCATTTTTTAAAATATGGAGATGTGATACCGTGTCAAAGGCTTTTCGAAAGTCAATTGCTATAATGGCCCCAAACAATTGTCTGGAGGCAATACAGTCCATGGCACAACAAATGTTTCTAGCAATGTCACTAGCTTTTCTTCCCTTTAAGAATCCCTTTTGATGGTGGCCAATTTTCTTATTCAGAACAGGTTCTAAATTCACTGCCACGACGCCAGCTAGAATGCGGTAAGACTCATTTAAAATAGTTATGGGACGCCAGTGGCTAATATCAGTGCAATTGCCTTTCTTTGGGATTAAAACAATCTTCCTTTAGTTATAAGACTTGGTAAAACACCTTTCTCCTCCATGGATTTACCTATGTTTACTAAAAAAGGGACAATTCCCTCATGAAAATGTGTGACAATTTTCCACCAAACCATCAGGGCATAGGCCTTGTTGTTTTAAATTTATCCTTTATATACTTAGTTAAAGACTCAATGGAGAAACAGGAAAAAGGAAGGATTGTGGCGAAGTTTATGGGGAAAATTTGGTCGAGAGTCTTTAACAGTGGCCTGAAAGTCCTCACGAAAACAAGATAAAATCTCATGGATATTAGTGATGCACCTACCTTTATAAAAATTCTACTCAATTGGCATTTGGTCCTTGTCGATTATTATTTGTACTTTTAAAGCGATGTAGCGGTAAATTTTCTACTGCTTTTTTTCTCTCAAATTCTTCCTCTATAAATCAGATAGCCGATACGAATTTACACTGTCTGCAATATATTCTTTCCAGAATAGAGAACCATTTTTTAATATTTCAAATACATTTGCCTGAAATTCGCGAGCTCTCCTTCTATGACGCCCAACGAACTTCTTTGTTGATTGACGTACACAAAATAATAGGGCGAGAGCTGTCTTATTTGCACTAAAAGATTTATTATAAAAAAGGACTAGATTAGAATTCAACGAGCAAGAAAACTCAGGTTCATGTAAAATCCACTTAGGTAAATAAAACTTATTTGGTGAGGAAGCATGATGAAATAAAAGCTCAATGATTCGGTGGTCCGAAGATGGTTCTGGAAGAATTGAGCACTTTTTAACTTCGAGAATAGAAGAGGGAGAGAAGAGCGTAGTCTATACGTGATGAACGATTCCCACTGCACCAAGAAATATTGTCCTTATTTTCAAGACGTTCAGTGTGTCAACCAAGTTCAGACTGAGGATAAGATTATGAAGTATAGGACTATTTGCATATCTTTTTGGGAAATCTAGGTCGACATTTAGATCACCTAAAATCATAATAGGGTAACTACGAGCTTTATTCTCATTTATTATAGATTGAAAAAACGGAAATGACTTTTGATTAGGCCCATAGGCGTTAATTAAATAAAAATTAAATCATCACAATTTATTAAAATTGATGCCAATCACTGACACCGGTGTATTCTCTTGTGCAGGATGGAATATTAAATTTTTGGAGATAAAAGTCAGTACACCTCTGGAATTTTCCGAACCAGTAAAAAAATTATAATAACTTTGTGGAAGACAAAAGGACATGTATTTATACAAGAAGAAGATACTTGGATTTGACATTGCAAACATAATAAGTCAGGCTTCATTAACAAAAGATGTTTCATCAACGCATGACGGATGACGGGATGACGAGATCTGCCACCCCTTATATTTAATGAAATTATTTTATTTATGTACCACTGTCCTCCAGTATCAGTGTGATTTAAGGACTTGGATGGGAAACATGAGGTAATCTTCAACTGAGACTCACTGTCCCTAAAGGAAGTCACATTTTTTGAAGAGATCATGAGGGGAATATAAACACATATTTATACACAGTAGAAACGAAAATTACTCTCGACAATTGGCTCTTTTACCCGTGTTCTTTACTCTCTCAGGGGATAAAATAGAATCAGAGCGATTTCTTTTACCAGCCGACTGAGAACGAGTCCTTGAGGGCAAGATCTGCTGGATTTCGTGGCGCTGTTTCAATGGTTTTTTTGTCTTGTCAATTGGCTTTTCATTATGAAGGAGGCATTCTCCTCAGCTAATGTAAGAGAAGGTGACGTTTCAGGTCCAAGAGGGATAGACTTATTGTTGTCCATATCCGACACAGTAACACTCGGTGGGTTAAGACGAGAAGAATTACATTTATAGTGGGGGACCTCTCAGAGGCAGCAATTGATGAGACGACTGTTATGAAGAAATCTCCTCATCCAGTTGGTTGAGGTCTGAGGATTTACAATTTCAATAGTGGAGCCAAAGTTTCTAAGATGGGTCCTTTGTTATGATACCTTCACCAACAAGTTTAAATTAAACTTAGAGATGAACTTTTATGCTAAACTGTCCCTTGCTCAAGCAACTTCCGTTCTCTCAAGAACTATACTCCGTACTGCTTATAAATTTAAGCATACGATAAAAAAGAAAAGTATTCCCAGCAAAAATTCATGGAAGATGTACTAAACAAGGACTCCGTGATTGTCAAATGTAATGACAGATCCCATTAACATCCTTTACATTGCTATCGTCACTGAAGCAGAAATGGAAGCTAAAGTTACTCGTGAACAAAACATGAATAAAAGTGTCAGAGATCTCTTTCTATCTCTTAAAAAATTCGAAAATTATTAAGGGCAGTAAGGTCCTCACACGTGGGGAAGACATTTTAAAATATTTTCATGCTCGATTTCAATCTTTGGTAGGCTACAGTGATTGCCCACTTCTAAACCACAAACGTAAAAATAGTCATGAGATTATATTTACCCATAAGACACTGATGAACTCTTTACGAAAAATCTTAAAGGAAACAAGGCTTGTGGCTTGAATGGAATCATAAGTGAAATATTCTCTGTTTCTCCACAGCAAATAGTTCGCAAATGGAAGAAAAAGGTAGTCTACCGTCTTTTTTGACCAAAGGACGAATCGTCTTGATACCTAAAAAGGGAGATAGAACGGACTTTAGCTATTGGAGACCTATCACGATTTTAAATCAATCATACCGTGTTTTATCAGGCGTCCTTTCTCAACAAATGCAGACAATTCTAAACAAAAATTGGTTCTCAAGGATCGCCAAATCTATGATATTTCCCGTAATGTCCAAGCCTGCATTGATTCTACAAAAAAAGAGAGGTAAATTTGCAGCGATTATTGCTGTAGACTTTTCAAAAGCGTTTAACTCGATATATCACAGCCTAGTCCTGAGAGAAGTACGGAGATTTTTGCCTCGGAAGTTCTTCAATCCCGTGAGAGTTCTATTATTTAATGGTTCCTTATCTCTATCCTTGGACGGCCTTGAAAGTAGTCCGATAAAATAGGAAGAGGTTGTAGGCAGGGATATCCATCGGCTCCTTGCTATTCATTGCAGCAATGAAGAATTCACCCAAAAACTTTCGAAAAATTTTGGAGGCTTTGGCATTAATATCAAGGGTTCGCCTCATCTTTTGGATATTTATGCAGATGGTATTCACATTTCAGTAGAAGCCAATTCTGAGCCTTAACTTGTGAAAAGAATTGAAATTATTTTAATTTTTTCACTAAGTTCGAAAAAATCTCTGGACTTTCCTTTAACATAACTAAAACTGCAATTATCCCCATTGGTTCTTGGTTTGCATCTCAGGATCTTAGGATTTACTCTTGTTCAGTGATGTCGAGAATAGAGAATTAGGGAATTCATTGGAATAGATGGGGTATTAACGAAAGTAACTGGAACAGCTTAAATCGTCTCGTTCTTCAAAAAACCTAAATGTGGAGGTTCCTCAACCTACAAAAGAGAATTGATTTGTACAACTCAAAGGTTATTCCTTTGGTGTTGTATAGTTTATTATCCTCCCCCTTTTTGCCGAAAAGGCAATCATGAACGAATATAAGTGGCTTGGATCATTATTTCATAATTCATACATTAAAGCTTTAAAAGGATAATAATCCATTTAGGGGAACATAGTACATTTTCCCTTATAATTCCCAACATGTACTTAAAACTCTTCTGTAATATATTCCAAACCCTCTCGTAGAGTGGCGCAGATCGGTTTCGTTGAGTAAGGGTTGCACTTGGATTTTGTTTGGGTCTGAGCTAACAAATCGTCTAACCAGTTCTCTTTCACAGGGTGGGGTTATGAACAAATAATTTTATGGAGAAATGTTACTGTGCTTGAAGGAAACTGCATTACTGATAAAATCAAGTGCAATTCGGGCATAAAATATTTTTGCAGGAAACTGAGTTGTCCGGAAGTCCTCGAGGAGATGGCCATAAAAAGTAGCATACTATCAATACATGATGTGAATCCTGAAGGTCCTTTTCGGGATGGCAAGTTTGTATTTCCTTTATCAAGAGCTGCTCTCGGTTATCAGGTGCTCAGACCATGGCATCTTAAAATGACTTCACCCATTCGTTTTGGTAGTGAAGAAAAGTTTGAACATATGTCAAAAATACGTTGAGCTCATCAAACTTCCAGTTTGTTGGAAAACGAGAATTCTTGGATCTCTTATAGAAATTGCTTATCGGACAAAGTTTACGACACAGCTGCAGATATCGTCAGACCTCACTCGCTTTATACTCCCATGCAAAGATTGTGAAAAAAAATTATAACTCTACTTTACATGCCTTTGTAGATTGTCATTCAGTGGCTATCTTTAAACAATTCATGAGTTTGAAGGTTAAAGGCCTTCAGACTCCAGATACATTTTTTTTGCAAAGCTATCGTCCTGTTCGGTCTTCGCATATCTCTTTCTACAAAATCTAGAGCAATTAATAGTACTCTTTAAATGCCAAAGCTCTTATAGCTAAGAGGTTAGCATCTCCCTCTCCTATCAGTCCGTGGGAGGTAAGGACAATCATTCTAGCGGCGGCGGCAAGATACGCGGCATTGGACCTCAAGATCCCATCTATCACCGATAGAAAGTGGATTTGGGCAGCTGATGTAATTCGCTACTTCCCCTCGTTTTCCCTCCCTTATGGAAAAATTATTAAAAAACTTTTACTCAAATTCAAGGTTTAAAAATAGAAAGGTTTATCGTTATATATATATTTTTTATTTTGCCCAAATATTTTATTAAAATTGTATTTTAGTATTTGTTCATACTTCATGTTAAAATTTTAAACTTAAATGTTTAATTATGTTTTCTTACGCATTAACATAATTTAATATACATACTCTTTTTTATGCTTGTATATTTTTTATGAACTGTGCAATATATTTTTTAAAAACCAGGAAACGTATATAATAACACACGTAACGTCAAAATGAAGTCTTAAGTAAATGGGAAAGCTCGCTCTTGATAGGATTTGTGGCATTCCTTTTTACAACTTAACGTGCTTTATGTAGAATATAAAGAAATTGCTTTTATGTGATATGATCCAAATAAATGATAAGTTCATAGAAATAATTGTAAAATTACTAAAGATATATAAAGTCTTCATAAAAACACTTGCTTATTTTTATCAATAAAATAGCAAAAAGTCGTATAATATCGATTTGAATATATATATATATATATATCAGGAAACGACCGGGACACCTTTTTTCGCTGGGACCCAGACCGGGCCGGGACTTAAATTTTTGAAGCCTTAAATGGGACTTAATAAAATATTCGTTCCTTCGACATTCTGAAGTGGCGAGAGTTTTTTTTAGAAAATAATTTCCCAAATAAGTCACGACGTTTTTTTTTATTAGAAAAGAAAAAAAAATTGATGACGTTTTTTCTTAGAAAAATATCTCCAAAAAACACTGACGACGTTCTTTTTTTAGAAAAGAAAAAAAAGTGATGACGTTTCTTAGAAAATAATTTCCGAAAAAAGTAATGACGTAAAAGAGTATTTCGAAAAATTCCTTTCTAAAAAAAAAATTTTAAATGACAAACGAACAAAATTTTGATGTCCCGGCCCGGTGTATAAAAACTGAGACACCGGGCTGGGCCGGGACGCTCAAAAAACAGCCGGGTACCTGGTCGTTTCCTGATATATATATATATAATATATATATATATATATATATATATATATATATATATATATATATATATATATATATATATATATATATATATATATATATATATATATATATATATATAATAACGGCACCTAGAAAGGTAACTTTTGGAACCACCATCATACTAAACTTTTTTATTGCGTATTATGGTCTATACGAAAAACAATGTATTTTGTGAAAATGATCCCAAATAAAGAAGAAGGGTCAATAATAGGGGTATAAAATGTCGAGCTACAAAATATTAACTTACATAACCGCAAGCAAAAACAAGATCCGACTAACAAACTTGCATGATGTCGGTCTTATGTATCGTTGAGTCGTTTATTGCCTGGGTTCACTATTATAGGAATGCAACTTTTAATAACCTAAATAAGCTCGACGTTTTGTATTTCAAAATGTAGTCTATACAAGATGGTTAATATATATCATACAAAAATGTCTTGAAAAGTATAAATGATATAAATGATTATATCCAATTTGTTGAGTCTGTGACAAAAAGAACATCAAAGACATTGTAACAAATTGAAAATAGTATAAGTATTATACACAGAATGTTTTAAAATACTGAAGGCCTTTCAATTTTATGAACGAAATAAGCTTATAAAAGCACAACTATTGAGCAAAATAAATTAATTCCCTGAAGGAAAAGAAAAGAAAGAAATGATTTTTTTTTACTGAGTCTAATCATTTAAAGCATAATTTATATTCTTTAAGTATAAGTAATTACTTGTTGATTTGATGATAGAAATATAAAAATGCCTACTTAAGTCATAATTAATGAGTTGTAATGATATACTAATATAAATTATACGTAGAAACACCAACTTATTAAGTTACAACTATTTTTTTCTGAGGTTGCTTAACTACAGAAAGAGTAAAAATAATAAAACTGGGGCAAATTGGGTTGCTAAGTAGACTTACGTCAAATGCGTGTTTGTTGGGTGTGGGGGGAAGTTTGACAAGTGTTATGATGTTTTACAAGAAACTTACACATTTGTTTTAAGGGCAAAGCAGTAATAACCTTAAGCAGGACCTTTTTTCCTCCTCCTCCGGAGGAAAGCAGTAGTCATACACAGTAGTAGACTATCCACTCACCGTTAAAACTCATGGGTATGCAAAGGGGAAAAATCCCGTAGACTTTCTTTCGCCTTCCCTTAGGGAGTGAAAGTAAAAACTAGGTGGAGGAATAACAGTTTTTTCGGAATATACAAGAACAAAAAATGAGTTTTCAGTCTCAGGAATGACCCCGTTTGAAGATCGGATCCTGTTTAAAACGATTAAAGCTAATGGAAAGGTACGATCCTGTGAGGTCTCCTGCTCTGTCCTTGACTTTCAGGATCAAGGAACGTTTGGCAGTGTTTATCGAGTGCGAACACGGGGGCTGAGGTGTGTCAAAGACGCTCCATTGGCCATGAAGGTCCTCTCCGTTGAAAACAGGGCCTTCAGCGTGAACTCAAAGGTAAAAGCCCCAGCTGAATCATATGTTAAATGGTAGTTCAACAACTGGTAAATCATTATGTTATTTTATTAAATTAGCTTTTGTCTCTAATTACTAAAAAATATTATGAAAAAATAGTTGAAAGTAACGTGAAATAATATATATATATATATAACTTATTAATAATATTATATATATAATAATATTATTATTAGTATTACTATTTAAAGTCTTACTTTGTATTTTTTCTCGTAATATACGACTTTGATTATAAAACATTCAAAGAATAGTGAATTATGTTTCTTTTTCATACAAACTTTCAGAATATTTTCTTATATATTATCTTATCAAAATATTTTTGTAGATGTTTTTAATTGCACTGTATGAAATGAAGATTTAACATATTTTTGGGGGATCATATTACGATTTTAACACATTTTAGGACATATTTTGACAACATGGATACTGTTGTATTTTTTAAAGCTTCTACAATATAGTTATTCTATTGTAATTTTATTCACAGTTGTAAAGTACATATTTTAGTTACTTTTATTAAAATTGAGGTAAAGGCAATAATATAATTAAAGTTCAATATTAATGTGGTATTTTAGTAGATGGTAAACATTAGTAACAAGTTATTATATTAAAAACAATTAAATTTTATATCCTTTATAAATTAAATAACTTGTTATCAAATGTATGGAATGTAGCTGGATGGAATTAATGATAAAAAGGCTCATTCAAAAATCCTGCGTGAAGGAAACAAAATTTAATTGTAGATAGAAATTTCCCTATCTTGTCATATAAATATCTCTAAATAAATTTTATTCTGATATAAATTGTAATTAGTCTATAAGATAAAAATTTATGAAGGTATTAACGTGCTAAAAGAATAGTTTAAATCACAAGTGTAATACAGCCGGCATATTTTTTTTGTATATTAGGAGAAGGACCAAACAGACTATTTATTTTACCAATCTGAAAAAACAATCCAAACAGACTTAAAATGAGAGGAAAACACTTTTGGTGAATTAAATTTATAATAATTGTCAATCATTTAAAGTGAACCAAATTATAAAAATTTAAAATAAATATTTTGAGTATCTTGAATAAGCATAATATATATGTAACACCCTTTTAAAATACAATTTTTGAAGCAAGTATATGATAAATATTGTATGTATTAAAAATGTATATCATTAAAAATAAGAAATAAAATATTAAATAAATAAAAATAATAGTGAACACTAAGCAATCTCGTTTGAGACGAAGTTTTGTTATCCGTTCAAAGATATATATATATATATAATAAATGTATGCTGAACCAAGAAGAATAGATAAGTCCACTTAAACAGCTGTTTTCAAATAAACATGGACTTACAATGATGAGATAATCAAATAACTGGTGGAATAGAAAAAAGGAATTCCTGCAATAAATGTCCAGTGATGCCATTCTATAGGATGTTTCAACAAAAAAAGTATTTTAAAAAGGCGTCTCGTGGTATACATCTCTCTCTTTTTTTACTCCTTAAGACTTTGACTGCACAAGTAATATTAATTCCTTCTCTTCTTGATGACTTGGACTTGATCTTCCTTTTTTTATTCAGAAGTATTTTTAGTCGGAAGTTACCACATCTATGGCAAAATGCGCCCTTATATATTTGGTAGTTGACGGTAGTGTTTTTTATATTATTGTTCATTTTTTTAATTCAAGTTTTTTTTAAAACTTGTATGTATTTAGTAATCTATATTTATTATCATTTCTATCTATTTTTCGAATTGGTATATCTATCTATATCTATCTATCTATCTATCTATCTATCTATCTATCTATCTATCTATCTATCTATCTATCTATCTATCTATCTATCTATCTCTATCTATCATATATATCTAATCTATCTATCTATCTATCTCTCTCTATATATATATATATATATACATTGCACTACATACTTATTTTAAAATTACTGATATCCCAGACTAGCCGAAGTGCTAAGGTGTTTCTTGGGAAAAATATAACGATTACACACGCACAGTTACTATATAGATCGGTGTTACAAATACACACAATAATAAGAGATATAAAATATGCGTGGATGATAAAAATAGTATCTGCTACATATATCAAGGTATCATTCTTTAGTCGGTTCAGCTAATTGACTCATTTATCAATCAGTCAGAAACTATCTATAAAATCTACAATATTATGTAATAATAATAAAAATAAAGAATACAATAGTACCAGTTAGAATGTCTGTGATTGATAAGGATATTATTAAAAAAAGTTGCAGTTCTTAGCCCTTACTAACTATCTATATTGTAATACTCAATATTCAGACCAGGAGTACATATGAAAAGACTTGAACATGACTGAAATGACAACAAAAATAAATTCATTAGGCCATATGATAACTTTTGGAATGAATGAAGGAAAGCCCAAAAAAGCTTTTCCTATCAGATTTGTTTATTTAGACATTTAAAAACATCATCTCCTACGTTGAAAGTTCATCATAGCACGGAGTATTTTCCTATTTGCTTTTGTTTGTTGTTTGCTTACGATTGAAACTCAGTGTGCAAAACTATCATCGGTTATAAGATTATATCATCTATTTTAAATAATAGAACATGACCTTGTTTTTCTACGACTTGAAGTCATATGGCTACGTTTATCAATTATATATATAAGGGAGCTCGATAGCCGTGCGTGTTAAGGCGTGTTCAACTCTCAATGTTGGGGGCGCAGGTTCTAATCCCGAGAGGGGATGGTCATATTTGGTCTACCTCATTGATAAGATCCTAGGTTCGATAGACTAATTTTAATGCTAGTATGCTTATTTATATCCTATCGGATGCAATTCTATCGAGACATATAGGCAATAAAAATAATATATATATATATTCTTTTGTTTATAATATTTGATACTTAAAGGTGATGTTTTTAGTATATATACGTATATGAAAAATAACTATTATTGTGTCAACGCTTCGACTCAGTTTGTATTGAATGAATTGAGTATTATCTATCACGAAATTGTCAAAAAAAGCTAATGGAAGTTGTGGAAAGACAGCTAGAAAACAAATTTAAAATAGGGTTCTGTAGATATTTTTGAACTCTATCTTAATAGATTTTAAATAATTTTTCCTTTATTTGTAAACATGTTTTGATTAATTGATTGAAAGCTTCACCTTTTTTAAGCACATGTGATAAAAAAACATAAATTATGAAAAAACATATTGTAGTCCCTTGAGTTATTGTATAATAAATACATAAGCGTAAAAAAGAGATTTAACTTGAACACAGTCTATTAAGTTGTAAAAAGTATAGTTTTATTGAAGTTTTCAAAAACATTAAATAACTTTAAATTCGCCCGACATTGTTTAAAAAGTCGTCATTTCTTAATGTTATTTTTTATGTTCATATAGGATGTTACCTTTTCATAAGTGTTTATGTATTTTTATGCATAATAATCTGCTTTCATTAATGTTTTCAATAAAATAAAAAGTGTGTTTTTTAGGAAGACATAACATATATATATATATATATTTTTTTTGCCTATATGGTTCGATAGGATATAAATAAGCATAATAGCATTATAATTAGTCACTCGAACCTAGGATCTTATCAATGAGGTAGACCAAAAATGACCATCCCCTCTCGGGATTCGAACCTGCGCCCCCAAATTTGAAAGTTGAACACGCCTTAACACGCACGGTTATCGCGCTCCCTTACTAACATATTAAGTTATTTTAAAACCAATACTTATTTTGTAATGATTAAGATTACCATAAAGAAATAGGTTGGACTGTAATAAAATGACGCTCTCTTGTGATATTAAGAAACATTAAAATAAAATATATGATAATTTTTTTTAGAATTTTAAATGTAAAGTAGTGCTTCAAATTTTTCAATTACTTCTTATGTTCAAAATTCTATCCCATTATTTTTTTTGTAAGAAATCTTCATTGGCATCATTGTAAACGACGCAACATCAACTACAAAAAGTGATTATTCGTATTTTCTGTTGGCTCTTGTGTACTTTTCCAATGTCAAACCTTACACAATGTATGTAAAAGCACAGTAACAATAATAATAATACTTTGTACTTGACCTTATTCAACTTAAGAGACACTGGCTAAAGTTTAAAATATTTTATGCATACAAAATGTGAAAGTCACTCTAGCATAGTTATGGTATTTGAGTTATGGTGCTATTTACGCGGCAATTTTTTTTGTAAAGAGAACAGAAAATATGTTCCCATTTTTTAAATGACATGATTTGTTCATATGCCGTTTGCTGTGTTTATTTATTGTCGACTCTCTTGAGAGTAATAAATGACCTGTACTTAAATAATTGAGTAGTGTCATGAAAATGACTAAAGGTAAGTTAAAATAACTGTAATGAATGGCTTGAAATTTATTTGAATATATCCTTGAGTGCAATTAAATATGTCTATAAAAACGGATAAATATCCTACAAAAAATAAATATGAGGCATATATATGAATTTCATACGGTTATTAAATATTATTTTTATCAATCTCATCAAAAGGGAGTTGACGTATTATAGAAAATTTAGTTAATTTTAGTGCAAATGATGAGAGGATTGTAAAAGTAATGTCCACATAAACTTTCAACTTTAACTAGTATTGGTCAATCAATACATCCGTTTGGGCCGATTGATCGGTGTTGATACTACATTTCTTAACTATCTGTATCGGTGAACTTAGACAAGTATAGATGCAAATAAATATATAGCTAGAGTTTTCAAAATTACTTTTCCCGGGGTCCGTTTTATATCGGTCTTAAAATCCACCATCGTTCGACATGTAGTTGGTAGATTAAGGTAGCTGAGGAATATTATATAATTGAAATGTTCTAGTACTTTTTCATAACGGTCTAATGGTTTCATTTTAATATTCTTATTCAATAGGCTTTCCTTGAATAGCACATTTTTAGGTTAAACAAATATAACTTTTATTCTCTCTCATGTCTTAACATATTAAAAGGTACAACTAATTAAATATTTTTGGGCTAAATTATCTAAGCATTAACACAATACAATATTATTTAGTTTTTCCAACAAGTTTTTATTTCAAATAACAAAAATAGAATCAAATAATATATATATATAAATACTAACCATGAAGCAAAATAATTTATCATTACTTGAACTCGAAAAGGGGTTTCGTATTAAATCTATATTGCAATTGTTTCTATAAGACTTTATTGTAAAATTATTTATACTATAATTTTGCCCGAAATGGTATAACCCTATGATATATCTAATGACACTGAATAAATGTAGCATGTTCAGTTAGAAAAGTACTCTCTATTTAACTTAAGGGTATTCTAATTGTTGATTTCTGAGCCTTAATAGTTACTCATTTTATTCATGAAATATTTTTTATAAAATACTAATATTTCGATTATAATCATTTTAGTTTTAAAGAAACTGAATCATCCCCGGATCATCAAACTAATAGGCTACAGTTGGGACGAGAACAACCTCAAGCTCTTTTTTCCACTCTGCACCCATGGAGACCTCTATTCCCGCCTTCAATCCCATGGACCCTCTCTCCTCCAACTGCAAGAGATGTCATGTGTCAAGTCTTGATGCCCTCTCCTACCTCCATTCCAATTCCATTTGCCACCGGGATGTCAAGCCCAAAAACATTCTCCTCTCGGGCCCCCGGGACATTCAGCTCTGTGATTTCGGGAGTGCACTCCAGCTAAACGAAAGGAACACCTCCCTTGGGGGTCTCAACTCTTATATCTGCTCCCGATACTACCGAGCCCCCGAGCTACTACTTGGAAGCAACGCCTACGGCCTCCCCGTGGATCTTTGGAGTGCAGCTACGGTTTGGGGAGAGCTAATCACGGGAAGCCCACTATTTTGGGGCGAGTCCACCGGGGATCAAATCCTGGAGATCACACGGGTATTTGGGATCCCCTCTCTAAGCGAAGTGGAAGACATGCAACTCAATGAAATGGAAGACTCTATGATCCATGTGCTTAAAATGACTCTTCAGCGCTTAGAGCCCCGTTCTCTGCACTCCATACTGTGGCCTCATCTACAAGATGAGGGCGACTTTAATTTCATACAGCGGCTCCTGAGTTACTCTCCGTGTAGGCGTCCCACTGCCATTGAAACCCATGAGTTTCTTCATCAAAAGTCCACTGTCAGGGTTACATAAATGTGGGACAAAAAGGAGAAAATTCATTGTTTTAATACAGGAAGAATATTTATCCATTAATTTTTTTTAAAGATTTAATTATACGGTTCAATGAGAATCGGAAGAAAACAATTAGACATTTTAAAAAGTTAGTGTCCTATAACGTATAAAATAACCGAAGAAAATACAGCTGTTATCTATGACACAATAATGTTTATACATATATAGTAAGCAAAATCTATTCAACGAATATATATATATAATATGTAAGAGTGTGTAACCAGGGATTACGCGTAATAGGACCCACTAAAGGTCGGGGTGAAAGCCAAATATGCTGTTATTACAACATGTGAAACCAGAGGGCCAGTTGTTTTGAAGCCCCAATATGAAATAATCGTAATACTCTTATGTTCTATACTATGTAGATTTGTCATCCCAGTATACAATAATTATGACATTTAGAATCCGATGGTCCATAATCACTCAATTTAAAATCCTCATACGACATAGTTCAGTCAAGTGAAGCCTGAGGTTACATTGGTAATAGGTAATGCCACTCAATAAGCTGTACTTATGGTCTTCGGAATCATACGTTCAAAATGACGACGAATAATCCCTCGTGTCACAATCTTAGTGTAATATTTACTTATATCGAACTGGATTTAGATACTATATTATTTGGTCTAATTTATTCTTCCCTGTGTTACGTAATATTCTTAATTTAACTGTTCCACAAAAGAACAAGATGGTGGCTACATAAGAGGTTTAAAGTGTCAGAAAAAATCTGTATCACAAATGTGTGTAGCTATCCCTGCCTTCCTGGAGAAACAGGAGGAATTTATTTATACCAACTTATTCTTTAGTTATTGGACTGATTGGTGTATTGACCCCAAAAGCTGCAGTAAATATTCCCTGTACAGCCATATGAAATCGTAAAGTTCCAGCATATTTTATTGGTTTCGCAGAGTCAAGTAGACTATATAAAATAATATTTACTCATGAAGACCATAGGCTTGTGTTTGTAAGAGTTTGTTTCATTTGAAATGTTCTACATGAGGTGTATTTGTCAGAAAAATTATATGTCACCTGATAAATATGCAAATGTATGTAAAGAATTGCTATAAATATATTTTTATTGATTTGTAAATTACTCATTTTATTTTAGGACTATGGATTTTATTGTGGTTTGTTACTATCATCGATGACTTTAAACAAAGTACTTGGTATGTGATCGTGTTCAGCTCAAAAGATGAACGAATAAAGATGGGGTAAAGTATATGATTTCGCCCATAATTACACATATACTAATTTTCATGATGTTGAATCAAAAAGAAATACTTAAAAAATAGTGTATTAGAGACATACTTTAGTAAATGTATTTTGCATAGCTTTCTATTATATTGAGACCTTACCAGTATCATATTTACAAATTATACATTATGTTCAAAAAATGTATGGTTGACTTTCAAATAGATTTTTCGGCCATAAAAGATTTTATTCAATATCTCTGTCTCATCAATAAATTGTCATGAAAAAATTGCACTAACAAAATACAATAATGAACTAGAGGCATATATACACTCAGAGAGTGCAAACCTCCGCCGTCACGGGGTCCTTATGAGCCTTCCGAGGCGGATTTTTCACGACTGGGGTGGCGTAGAGGGACGGGGGAGGGTTCCCCTCGACGGAAATTCCGAGAGGAAGACGCTCCTGGCACCTGATTTCACAGCACAGCGACATCTATGGGCAGAGTAGGCTAACTTGAAATATTATTATTATTTAGCTCATTTTGCATCTTGTAGAAGAACTCAGAGATGCCAAAATTTAATCACTTGTCCCTTTTGGCATTTCCAACAACTCCACAAAGTTTCATCCGAATCTGTTCAGTACTTTTTGAGTTATCCTGCTGACAAACTAACCAAACAACCAACAAACCAACGCCAGTGAAAACAATACCTCCTTCGGCGGAGGTAAAAAAAAAAAGTAATCTAAAGAGTTATGTAAAACAGAACATAAATGAACATTATAATTTTAGTTTCCTGTCTTTCTAAGAGCTTTTGAAATAAGTCACTTTGTAACATAAAGGATTTTTTTATAACTGCATTAAATATCCATAAATATGATTCATCATTGAAATAATAACAGAATTAACTACTTAATTATTATCTTTTTTTTACGAATTCACCTTACAACTTCCTAGAATATCCTTCAAGAAGGAGAATAAATAAGCAACCACCTATTTTATATTATACTTTTATTAGGAATAGAACATCACAGCAATAGCATTCCAAAATAGTGTTTGAAACAAACAAAGGAAAGGGGAGGGGAAATAAACCTTTGGATAATAAAAAACGAGGATGTCTGAAGGATAATGATAAATCCAAGCTCCAGTTGCAATTACTACATGACTCCGGCGGAGCTCACAACAAAGGCAATGCCCTTCTGCCCATGGAGTAGTTTTTTTCTTCTTCTTTCTTTTCGTTTTTTGGCACAATGTCAAACAAGATTACGACAAATAATAATAATAATAATTAACAAACGGTAGGGGAGGTAAGGGAAAGGTTCATTGAGGACGATGATACCCAAATATCCTTTCTAAAGAGATCGGAGGGAGAATAATAACCTTTGGAATGATGGTTTTATCGAAGGACCATTTAGATTGAGGAGAGTGAGGAGGGTGGATTTGAATCAAATACATTTTTTTGACACATAAGAAGATATTGACGTGGGGGGATTTTTTTCTTCATCTTCGATGACATTTCAACACACAAAATGAATAATTTTAGATTATATATTATATGGATAATGATAGACTGTGTAAATACAAATTTCAACGAGGAAAGCGCATTGAAGTATACAAATAAACAAAGACAATTGGGTTGCAGGGGAGGGAGACCATATTGAAGTGAAAGGGGTTGACACACAAGACACATATAGTTATTATGAAAAACATATTCATCGGTTAAAAATTTGGACTCGAACTCTGGTTGATGGACTCCGTGTGTGTCAAAATGGATGTATTATGGGTATAATCCAAGAGAGAAGGGAGTTGAGGTGAGTTCAGCATTCCAAGTTGTTGTTGATCTTACTATAAAATTTTATCATGCTGACAAACATAACAATTAGCTCCTAAAAAGTGTTGATAGAGATGAAAAAAAGATCCGCGTGGGGGGAGGGTTATTTGAAAATTGTTCTAATATTAAAAATAATAACGAGTTTACGTAGAAAACATCAATGATATATATATGTATGTATGGTTAAGGAATTCTAAAAAAATATGACAGACAAACCATGACGACCAGAGTTTCTTAAAGATAGATTACAATGATATTGGATTCAGACGATATTTGGTTGTTTTGTTTGTTGGAATAAAATCATAGACATAATAATCATACTTTAAAAAACAGAAATATTTTTTTGCGAGGTAGTAGCAGATATAAAATATTATATTCAATATGAGCTGCAGTTACCCAATTGCAACGAGTAAAACAGGGCTGGGACACATAGACACACATATATATATATATGAAGAAGGAGAGAGGACAATGAAAACAGTTTAGTTTGTTTTGTTCGTTATTCGTGGTGATTGGAGGTGAGGGAGCGAGTGGTGGGTGGGGGTTTAGTCATGATATTGGTTGCTTGAGGATGATGGTGAAGGGTATTAGAGCTTGGGTTGGATTTGAAGGAGTTGCTCTAATTCATCTGCAGACCTGAGAAGGAATGCTGCAGACTCCCTGTAGCCTGTGATTAGCTGTCGGACCGCAGCCATTTCCGTTGTGTTGAGTTTGTGATTGAGTAGAGGGCTCTTCTTGACACCTGTTTCATTTACTAATGGACCTATAAATATTAGGGATAAACAAAGAATTCGTGTGAATATGATTGCAATTCATTCATTTTTTAAATAATTAATTATATGCAGGCTTGTGAACAGAACCCAAAATTGAACGGCGTTCAGCTGAACGCACGTTCAATGAACGGAACGCAACTTTTTTTTGAACACTGAACGTTGAACACAAAAAAAAGAGTTTTGCGTTCAGCGTTCAATTTTTCCAAACATTTCTTGGACTTTTTTCGGAAAAACGTCATCACTACGCAGTACTTTTTTTGGAAATTATTTTCTAAAAAAAAAAAACGTCATCACTACGCAGTACTTTTTTGGGAAATTATTTTCTAAAAAAAAACCGTCATCACTACGCAGTACTTTTTCGGAAATTCTTTTCTAAACGTCATCACTACGCATTACTTTTTTTGGAAATTATTTTCTTAAAAAAAAGTCATCACTACGCAGTACTTTTTTCGGAAATTATTTTCTAAAAAAAAGTCATCACTACGCAGTACTTTTTTGGGAAATTATTTTTTTAAATATTTGAACGCTGAACGCTAACGGAACGCTGAACGCAAAAACATTAAACGGAACGCTAATTTTTTTTGAACGCTGAACAGAACGCTGAACGCAAAAAAAGCTGAACGCTCACAAGCCTGATGATATATATATATATATATATATATATATATATATATATATATGATAGGGCATTGGCCATTTTTATAAAAAATAGCTATCAGTTTTGTTATGACATTGACATAAACAAATCTCTCAGGCACAATGAATTCATAAACGTATTCCCTTTCATTATAAATATTATTTATAATCACAAGAGAAACAAAAAAGTATTCACAATAACATTAAGTACAGAACAACCCTCGAAACCTATTGTCACAGTAATATGGCGTCATACATAATTGTTGTTTTTAATTATGGATAGGGATGTATTCTCTTGTTTCAAGAATTTCTATGGATTAGATGCATTTCTTCGTCTCTCGTCGGTTTCATGCAGACATTAGTTAGACATTTAAGTAGTTATTTTAAGGGTTCTTCTCAAACAAATTTGAATCCTATTGACTGTTGTGGCCGTAGAGATTTATTTATATTCTAAAATATTATAGCATATCTATAATAACACCTGACTTCTCTTTTATCTCAGGTCGATAAGTCAGTAATTCATATGCAAAAAAAAATATAATGTATAAATTTACAAAAAAAAAAAAACCATAATGGCTTATATTTTGCTTCTATGGTTAGATTTAGTTGTAATAAGCATAGTAATCATGTTAGCATTGGTAATCTCCTGGGGTCCCCGAGGTAGAATGAATAGACAAAATAATGAAAGGGGTTTTAAGGTTATGAGCAAAAGTTATGGTCGTTTTTTGATTCTGGACCAAAGACTCCATCTTAATTCGTACTATATGTGGGATCCTACCCTTAAACAAGCAAACAAGTTTAGTAACCTTACAACTCCTTTTATACATTGAATTAGGTCTTTCCCAATGGTTAATTGCTCAAATCTTCATTTTATATTTTGTATGAAAATATTATATAATGGATCATTTTCTTAAACCATAAGGAGTTAATTAGTGGGAATTCTATGGTTATACATTAATTATTAATTGCACATTCTGTGGTTAAGGAAGGCTTGGAAAACATAACATTGCTTACTGATAAGAATATTTCAGAGGAATCTTTAATTATTGAGAAAAATTGGATTCGTCTCCTGTAAATCGCAATTAGCAATTATATGTTGTTCGTAATATAGGCTAACGATATTCAGAAATTATTTTTTAAGCGTCATAACTACACGAGTAATATATATAACTTTTACAATAATTATCAATTATATACGAAAAAAGTATTATATTTACATATATACAGTTTAGTTCATTTCCCTATAAGCATTTTAAGTTTTCAACACTTAATTAAAAAATAGTATGATTTTGTGATAGCCTGTTAGCCTCATTGCATTACCTATTTCTGTAATAATTGTGTACGTTCATTTTTAAACGCAAGTTGTGTTTTAATTTTTCTGTGCCAAAATTTGATTCATTTTGAAGAATTGTTTTGGCCTTTTAAGAATTTAAAGAAAAAAACATTATCAAATACAATTAGCATTCAAAATACATTTTTGGATATGTTATTTAAAAAGGACATAGAATAATATTAGTTCTTTACTGTCAGTTTGATAAATATAATTTGAGGAAAATTACACTACTTTCTCAGACAAAATAATAATTAAGGCTTTTTAAGAGATCTAATAGGTTTGATAGCATATAAGTGCGAATCAAGCTTTAAAAAAATATATAGTGTCCTCATTCTTTGAGTATATGATCATACATGTTAGGACTATTAATGATTGAAACACAACCTTGAAATATATAAATACAAATTTACATAGCTTTCAAACCCCAAATTATTTATTTTTGTCCAAAAATTTCTCTAAAAATTATGTAAAAATGATTTAACTAAAATTACCGGTAATTGAATGCTAGTATAGTTTGGTAAATTTCACAGTCCAATGTAATTAAAGTGACGTATGAATGGCACCCTAAGTAAATATCTGTCCATCACTCCTGTCAAATAAATTCCACAAATTATTTTTCGTCGGGCATCGTGCCCACTCGTTATAGATAAAAGTGACCGTGAAAGGAAACAATTTATATTGTTCTTAAAAAAAATCAAGTCAGATTACCATAAAAACAAGTAGCTAGTCATATAAATTATTATATATGTTGTTTCTATACATCAATTCATATAAGGCCAAAATATAGCCAATTCAAATAAATAACAAAAAAGGACATATAACCCACAAGTTTATAAGTACTATTAAATTTTATATCTTTCTACACAACTGTATATAAGTTGAATTCATGATCTACAGGGGTGTGCAGGCGAATCTAGACTAACTTTGAGTACTTGTATCTCAGAAACCAGTTAGGGTAGAAGCTTAAAAATGTATGGTTAGTTTATCCTATGAGCTTTGTTTAATAACAAAAAGATTATTATTATTGTGGCGCTCCGTTGCAGTCGTGCGCCCAAGGAGATCATCGACTTCTTCAAATTCCCCAAAGCTACTGTTTACAACATTGACAAGTCCTTCAAGGAGTTGGAGGACATCGAGAAAGGATTCCTAACACCGGAAAGAAAGACTCCAGACCGATCCCAAGTCAGGAAGAGGAGCGCCGACTTTATTGATCGCCTCCAGACGATGATCAATGGCGATCCAAGTGTTCCCATGTCGACACTGGCTGAAAGGCTAAATGTGCACAGGACCACTGTTCTCCATGCCATTCATGAGGACCTGAGGTGCAACAGCTACGCCCACACGTCCAATTTGGTGCAAAACTGGTGCTTAGATAATCTCGACATGTTCTGGTCAAAGGAGTTCTGGCCCCCCAGCAGCCCTGACCTCAACCCCTGCGACTATTACTTGTGGGGCGTCCTTGAGAGGGACACTAACAAGCGTGCTCACAACACTGTAGACTCCTTGAAAGCTGCCATCATCCAGGCAGTGGCCAACTTGTCCAGGGAACAGGCGGCTCATGACGTTGGGAGGTTCAGGCACCGTGTGGAGGCTGTTATTGTGAAAGGAAGAAGTTGGATTGAATGAACATTAAGAGAAAAGTCATTTAAATTTGTGTGATATGAAAAAAGTCAATTAAAAGGTCTGTTCTTGGATATGAGTATCTTGTTTCCGTGCTAAAAAAGTCTAAATTCGCCTGCACACCCCTGTATATCGATCGCATGCTCTTTGTACATTAAATACTGTGCAGGAAATTCAATATATCCTTGGTTTAGGGTATGAAAATTAAACTTTATTAAATATTGAAATAATGCTTAGAAGGCCTGTTCAATCGGTAATTAATGAAGTCATTATATCAATTATGATGTCAGCGGTAGACGCTTGTCATGTTTATCCGTCTTGAGAAATGAGAGAGATGCTTTTTATGTATTTTTTATCAATTTTATTGACTTTGAGACTTTCGAAAATGACGGGAAAATATGATAAATAATATTATTGTATTTTTTTCTATAGAATGTGTCAGTTTCATATTCGAATTGTATATTTTTCTTATGTTCATATCAATTTTTAATTTAAAAAAAGGAACGGATTTATTATTATTTAAACCGATACAGTGCGAAAAAGTTTATATTGAAACATTTAGTTTAAAAAGTATTTGTTTTTAGTAATTAAATAGCATTTTCGGTATTTACAAGAAATAGAATAGATAAATACAATAGTGAATATTGTTGATTTCTCATGAAAGCTATTGTAAGTATATGAAAAATATTAACACTCTAAATATAGTACCTAATGCTATAACAAATGTGAAAAAGTTATTTTTAATCTATGTAGCTACAAATTGTGTGTGAATCGGAAATTAAAGCAATGTATTTTTTGAAATATATTCTCGAAATAGGATTATACATGGGCAAAATAATTTTGTTTCTAAATGTTTCTTTTGCCTTGAAGATCGATACATTTGCATAATTGAGTTAAAAAATAATCAAAGTTCATCCGAACAACCACAGTTTAATAAATAAATGAAATATGTAAAGAACAATGATCTCAGAAGACTTCAAATGCTTTGGCTTTATACCCTTTTATTTATATGTTTTCATGTGCTTACATATTCATCTATAGTATTCTTGCAGGTTTGACTTCACAAACCACACATGGATTGCATCATTTTTTAAAGTTGTTAAACCTGCCCTTATATTAATTATAATGGATATTTGTAAATTGTCTTCATAATACTTCACAACCTAAGGTTATAGGTGACAGCTCATATTTATAGAAGTAGTGTTTACCGTTTTGTGGGATAACTGATGTGGTCGTTGTGGTTGGCGCAGGCTGGTGTGCCTGGAGGTTTAGAATGGGTGGAGGATTGGTGACTACGGTGGGAAACACGGCGGTTCCCGCTGGAATGGCTGGCGATAAAGTGTTGCCGTATTGGCAGCAGACGTCGACACGGCAGATATGGTGTTTCCGTTCATAGTCGGAAAAATGGGTCCTACGGGTTTGCCCTCCGTCAGCGGCCCGCCTTGACTGGCGGCAAGAAGAGTAGCTGCCAATTGTTGCTGCTGTTGCTGATGGTCAGCCTTACTGGAGGTCGTGTTTGTGTTCACGTTCACGGTTGAGACAACATCTATTGGGCATTCGCTGCTTGTTGTGTAGACAGGCATTGGCTGGGAAATGGGTTCCATTCCCATGCGCATACGCTTGGCGTTCTCTGATTCGTTTTCGCATGCCCGCGCTAGAAGCTGTTCCGCCTGAACGCTTGTGAGATGTGGTGGGGTTGGCCGCGTCTAGTGGAAACAAGAGGGTATATCTTCATTCTCAATATATTCTCATGATATAATAGTTTCTTCTTAACGAACCCAAAAAGTATTAACAGAACTGTTGCCTAACCTTTTTATTCCATTGATTTGAAATACTGTTCTTATTTTTTTGTGATTAATGGGATGTTTCCAATTAAAATACTTTATTAGGGCGGATACTTTGAGTAACTGACGAAATATTTTACTTTTGGATAAGCCCCACCACACCGGAACCTAGCCGGTATTAGCAAAATGTAAAATCATATCAATATTTGTGCTTAGAAAATACAAATGAACTGGCGTTAATATAAGTTTATTTTTATTAAAAAATTACAAAACAATGTTTTATGAAAGTTATGAATAAAAAACCTTTTATCTTGTCAAAAGCAATTACTACATTTAACAAAGTCTGTATTATTTATATTCACAGTTATTTGACTTCTATTATATATATTAGAATATATACTTAATCTTAAATTAAGATCTAAGCATAAAGCTTATTAAAATCAAATATAAATGATATATCTTTACAAAATTACATTTCAAAATCCTGCCTACAAATTTTTTTCATATGTTTGGTGTAAGTTTTTTTAAATCTTATTTCAATTAAAGAAGTAATTGGCTGTGCTTTGAGATAATCTCTTGTTTTAATTGGATTTGGGCCTAGTGCTTGTAAATTATATATTATGCTTTGTCATCCTAACGATGGTAAGTTGATATACAATATTTATGTTATGAATATTTACTCTGAACCTAAATAAATCAAAACCTAAATGCATATAAACATTAAAAAGTTACTTGCTTTAAAGGGCAAATATAATATCAATACATGAATAACCTTATATATTTGAACAATCCAAGAATATCGATAAAGTGAATCAAATATCTGATCTCTTTTCTTAAAAAGTATCATTATATATCATTTTTTTGCCTATATGGCTAGATATAATTGCATCCGATAGGATATAAATAAGCATTATAGCATTAAAATAGTCTATCGAACCTAGGATCTTATCAATGAGGTAGACCAAAAATGACCATCCCTCTTGGGATTCGAACCTGCGCCCCAAACATTTAGAGTTGAACACGCCTTAACACACTATATCATTAATTTAACAAACATAAAATGGCGGTTCATAAAATTTTATTGACAGGTTAATACTTAAATGAACCAAGTGTTATGGCGAGGACAATCATTTTGTTTTCAAACTAAAGGAACCCTTTGAATGCACTCTGAGGGCAGTTTGATCTATTTTTGTTATGGTTTTATTATTTATTATTGATGAATGATGTATTCAAAGCCATTTTAGACATTAAAATTCAAGTGTCTCATTAACAATTTACAAAAAAGAAGTTATTATTGTTATATAACCATAAGGAGGTATTTTTACTAATAAATTAAGAGGGTTATTTAAGGAATCATATCGTATAAAAGTAAACATTCATATTGATATTTTGCCGACTGTAGTAAGTGAATAAAGATGTATCTTATACATATTTCTACGTTTGGATGCTTTTTTTAAATCTGAAATATCTTTAAAGTAATTTAGTTAACTAGGAATTGAATTGGTATGAGTATCAACTTTTACTTCTGCCTATAGAACTTGAACCCCATACAACACTGACTCTATCCCTAATAGCTTAATATTCGTTTAGCCATATGTATATGTATTACATTCGTTGGGTCTAATCCCGCCTGTTCTCGAGTCCGCTTTGTCCGCCTACAAGATTTCAAGTAGGTCCTAATACGCTTTCGTGCCCTGCAGGCGTGCTCAGGGAATTGTCGTGTGCAGGAGTCAATGATGGCTTGGATCTTCTCCTTGGGCTGCTTGGAAATTGGCACATGTCTATCTAAGTTTTCATCTACAAATAGTCGTACAAACATCTGAAAAAAAGAAAAAAAAAGACTTAATAAAATATATATTTTACACACTCAAAGGAATCCATCTTTATTATAATGGATGCGATAGAAAACATATTCAGTCTCTTAAACATATTTATGGATGATTAAAACAAAACAGTGAGTGTGATATATATTTTTTTAGTTGACGTGATTGCTTCGTTAATACAATTAAGCGAAATTTACAAGTGACTACTTCCGTAAAGTATTGTTAAATAATAATTAATTTTGGTTGTCAAATACATTAAAATAGTTTCAAAGGCTGCTGAATGCCAAGGTTTATTGATGCTTTCCTTCATTTAAAAAGTAATGATCATCATCGTACACCTTTTCCATAAAGCTCATATCACCTTCAATTTTATCTGCGTCTCTATAACAGCCACGAATAAAGAAACTATTTAGTCTAAAACTCTAGTGAAAGAAGGTAGTGCTTTAAAGGTAATATATGTGATTCTTAGTGTAAACTTATAGATTAACTTTATACTATTTTTTATATAGATATGTGGCAAATTAATCAAAAATAATATAAATGCATTTTCTCCTTAGATATAACGTACTATTTATATCAATATAGACAGTTATAGTTTCGTTTAATTACAGGACTGAGATATAGGTTACTTCAAAGGCTCTAACACAAGCATCAGAAAGTAATACAAAATACAGTTAAAAGTTACTCAACCAATTGGTTCTTTATATTTGTTGTGAATTTGATTTTTGTGTGTCTCCATTATTTTTCTGTACAACAGAAAAATAAATAAAAAACAATTAAGAATACGACAACAAATATATTTTTTTGATTTTTTTATAATTAGTTTTTATTATATATTATGCAGATTCAGTAGAAAAGCCAACAATATATCTATCTATATATATGTATATATATATGAGGTGGTATAGCAAGAAAGCAAATGAGAAAAACACACTTTGAGTTTTTCACTTTGTAAAAATTATGGCCAAATATTTCAGAAGCATTTTAAGACAAGTTGCACACATTTCTAACCTTGAATATCGTTTTATTTCGATAAATTAGAATGATTTCCTTTCCATTGGACTTCTTTGTTAAAGGGTTCAATGATTTATTTTTGCCCATTGCTTATATACTTTTTTTAAGGACTTACTGCTATTACAAAAGTAATTATTTTCTACATGGGTACGTAGAGTTACATAACATAGAGTCAATTTGGCCACCCTTTAAATATCTGGATGGACAATCGGCAGAATGAAAGAAAGGAGGTATTTTTGTAGCAACTCAAGGGACACTTTTATGTCGCTCTTATAACAAAAATATAAATATTCATATAGTCGATGAAGCAACAAGGCAGAAAATTATTGTTATCCCTTGAGCAGACCAAGTCTTAAGGAATATAAAAACGAAGAAATGACAATAAACATCTAGTGACAACTATTTTTTATGTAACATAGCAATGAGTGACATATCCTTAGAATTATTGCTGGATTTCTTTTTTTCTATTCCCAAGAATATTATATTGTATAACAAAGGGGTTACAACCCCTTTAAGTAGTTATACGTCATCAAGGAGTTATTTCAGTTCAGAACTAAAATCATTATAATGAATCCATGAATCTCAAGATCTGATTCCGCTAAATTTCACTGTTATAATATAGGCTTTTCAAAGCATTTGATCTGCTCACATTGAATGCTTTAACTTCTCTGGATCCCCACAAATGATCCCCTCCATTCGATCGTCTCCCATGTCATCATCTTCATCCTCATCCTCGTCGTCTTTGGCCCCGTTGGAGGATGCATCATCCTGAGCAACGGCCTCGATGACTGCTCCTTCGCTAAAACCACTCTGCTGCTGTTGAACCTGTTGCAAAGAGGAATCGGAGATATAAAGGAGCATATAAAAGAGTACTTTTTACAACAACAAAAATAACAATCACTGATATTTCAGATTATTCTTTATCTTTTATGAATTAAATTTCGTCAACTTGTCACTACTGTACAAAAACAATAGTGGAGTGTTGATCATCTTAAGATTTGATAAAGGAAGTTTTATTGCGTTGCTTATATATATATATATATATATATATATATATATATATAATCGTATTTATAAATGTTATTATATATCCTAACTTAACTACTCATTCTGATCCAAAGATGACGATACATTTTCAATCTATTTACATATTTGAGTACAGGAAAATTGCAAAAAATGGGATAAATATGAATTGATAAAAAAACGTCAATGACTAAAGCTTTGCATATATTGAGACTATTGTTTCAGTAAATAAATGGTTTCCCTATGATTTTAACTTTTTTATAAATGATACCAAATTACCAATAAAATAACAAAAAGATATTTTGTCTTTCAAAAAGTATTTATTGTTACAATATTTGTCATATTCCATTGTGAATCATAAAGAAACTATAAAGTTATACAAATACAGCTCATAGCTAACCCCCCATAAATGAAAGCTTTTGTTCATTTTCTTTGTGTCCTTGATCCTTATTCATTACTCCCAGTTCAAAATAGTCTTTCTTGAATTAAAAACATTGTTTTAGTATAAGAAGAAAGCACCTAAGCAAATATTGTTTCATCTTTCAAAACGAAATGAGCGAACGGTCATTTGATCTGAGACATGGTAAACGTATTAAAATGAAGTGCTGGAATTATTGTACATTATCATATGTCAATAAAATAACTAATCTTGGGTTTTATTTAACATGTATCTTATACTAAATACTAAAAAAACGTTGATCACAAGTAAAATGTGTTTCCTTGAACATCTGATGTACTGATATCGTTATTTTAAGAGTTTGTTTTTGTAATGCCTACCCATATGATTTTATCTATTACCATCCATAGCGGGATCGGAACCTTTGATTCTTTTAATTAAATGCTGAAATTCCCCTTAACGCAGACTTGATGCGAATAACCTTTATTACACTATGTAACAAAATTAAGGTCTTTGTTTGCCCCTGGACTGAAATTTCTAAATTGAGTCCCATTTTTTACGTAGATTCCAAAAATGCCACTCAAAAATCGTCCGAAAAAAGGTTTGGACTTTATGGCCTTTTTTGAAAATCAGATTTTCATCATTTCTAATGGTTCAGCCCAGTTATCTTCGTGCAAAGTAAGAATAACCACAAATGTCAGTGATATTTATTTTTCTACTATATCTCTGCATTTCAAATCAGTTTTTATAATTTATATATCTTTCGTACAATTCGAAATAATCGGCTTTATATTTCAAAAAGTGACCATATTTTAGTGTTCTATTTAAGCGGCTATATTTTTTTTGGTTTCGCGTCTATTGACTATAATCAATATGTAATATATTTTTGGTATATGTCCATACATTTCAGAACAGTTTTATAATTTCGATATCTGGCATGAAAGTAAAGAAAAGATCAATTTAGTAGGACGAACTACACTACGTAACAAAATTAGGTCTTTGTTTGCTTCGTCCTACTAAATTGATCTTTTCTTTACTTTCATGCCAGATATCGAAATTATAAAAACTGTTCTGAAATGTATGGACATATACCAAAAATATATTACATATTGATTATAGTCAATAGACGCGAAACAAAAAAAAATATAGCCGCTTGAATAGAACACTAAAATATGGTCAACTTTTTGAAATATAAAGCCGATTATTTCGAATTGTACGAAAGATATATAAATTATAAAAACTGATTTGAAATGCAGAGATATAGTAGAAAATAAATACTACTGACATTTGGTGTTTTCTTACTTTGCACGAAGATAACTGGGCCTGAACCATTAGAAATGATGAAAATCCTGATTTTCAAAAAAGGCCATAAAGTCCAAACCTTTTTTCAGACGATATTTTGAGTGGCATTTTTGGAATCTACGTAAAAAATGGGACTCATTTAGAAATTTCAGCCCAGGGGCAAAATCCTGTTACATAGTGTTATAGATTCAAGAGTTTTTACTTTAATGGTTTATTCATGATTAAATTATATTTGAAATATGCATTATGCATTATTGATGCTCCTTATTGTCATTTTGATTGCCTCATATTTATTAGAGTAGAATAAAGTATCCAACTGATATATAAAGGATGCGAACCAAAAAAGGATATTTACCATTAAAGTTTGACATTAGACCGAAAATATCGGCTTCTATCTGTTTTGCAGAAAGTTATAACCCTATCCAGAGTGTTAAATAGAAAACCCAATACAGTATATTAGATAAACGATTTATTTCCTATTTATTTATTGTAATTTGTTCAATGATCTCAATAAATTAATTGGTCAATAGAACAAATAATTTTTCAATATATTTTTTTTTGTGTCACATTGTATTTACACAAAAAAATAATTATAAAGGATGATTTGCCAATACTTTCAATAAGTCTTTTATTCCAAACGAAAATACTTGACGACATAAAACTTTTTCATACTCAAATCAAACATCAGTAACGTTAGACCCTGACTTTAAAGCAATGCAAATAAAGTATGCCCCTCTTCATTTCTACATCAATACAGCCAACTCACCAAGTTCATCGCAGAGCCATTCGAGGATAGAAGCGTACTCAACTGGGACATTTTCCCACAGGCCTCCACTTCACCACCTGAGAGCTTCGCTTTCACAATACCCGGGGAGAAGAGACTACACAACCCTAGAGGATTGCTGCTGCATTAGAGTCTTCACCCTCGACACTGCTGGATCCTTCCTCCACGTATCCCTCTTCTTCTTCCTCCTCCTCGACAAACAGATCACTTCTCTTCTCCTTCGAATCCTCGTCTTCCTCAAGGTCTTCAATTCTTCCTCCTCCTGTATTGTCACTACTCTAAAAAAAGACACAAAAAGAAGAAAAAAAATAGTAACTATTAGAAGTCCTTGAAGAGTCCATTTTTTCTCCGAACAGCCCCCCGTTTTTTTTCCTTCTCGATGAAGAGACCCTATTTTGTGCCATTATATATATGTAGTTAGAACATATAGAGGAGGAAGAAAGGATCTAGCCCCCCTCCCACTCCCCTTTCTACAACCACCAAAAAAAAAGACAGGAACATTTTAGGGAGAAGAGAAAACAAAACAAAAAAGAAGTACCCCTCTCTATAAGGTTGAGCATGACCTGGAAGTAATATAATCATATGACTACTCTCCATGATTCCCATATGGGAAATTGGATAGAGATAGAGAGAGAAAAAGTTTCCTTACCTTCTTCTTATGTCTATCTATTTATCCCTTCAGGAGATCCTTCTGTTCCCTTTATATATATATTATATATTGATTATTGCTTAAAAAAGAAACCCCACTTCTTCAACACAGTCTTGATAAGAACTGATGAGTGTGAAGATGATGATGTTATACTTCTTCTCCTTCTTCTAATGGCATAGTGTGTGTGCCATAGAAGAAGAAGAGGACTCAGATTGAGGAGAAAGGGGGGCCTTTAGCGGACGAAGAACATACCACCAAAATCTCCCGTATTCAGCCCCCCTCCACCCCCCCCCCTTTCACTTTCTCTGCCGTCTCGCTGCTTTGCTAAAGGAGTCCCCCTTGGTTGTTTTCCTCCTTATTCTTATTATTATGATTACTACACCAGAGTCCTCCCCCCCCCCCTGTGAGAGTTGGGGAAAAAAAACAAGGGGGAAAGCAAGTTCTTGGAAGGCGCGTCATTTTGTTGTTTCTCCAACCATCATCGCTTGTTCCCATTCTCTCTTTCTTTCTTTCCTACCTCTTTAGGCTCTCTTCCCCTCTCTCTCTCCCCCCCTTCCTCTGTGTTCTGGGTAAGGAGAGGGGGGGGGAAACATCTGATGATTTTCATCGATCCCATCGTTTTTGCGAAATAAACTATTTGGATTTGATTGAAGGAAGGGATCTGGTAGTGTATTGTTTGATTTTGGTGGTTCCATTGAGTTGCTGAGGAAAAAGTATGTAACATATTTAGAAATAACGTTACATTTGATTCTATGTCGAATGTAAGGGAGAAAAACACCATTTTATGTAAGGAAAGGCTACGTATAGTCTAGTGCAGGGTTCGGCAACCTAAAATGTTGAAGAGCCGTAATAGATTTAAAAAATCAAAAAAATTGGTCCGGAACAGCATAACATCTAATTCTTTATATAACTTTCATGGTGTGCACATTCTGGTACTAAATATTTTCTTCCTCCATCTTTTTTTATATTTCTAAGTTTTGGAAAAGCTCCAGGGAGAGACTAAGGCAGCTCTAAAGAGTCGCATGCGGCTCTAGAGCCGCGGGTTGCCGACCCCTGGTCTAGTGTATAATTATTACGAGCAATGTAGATCCACTTTGTATAAAAAATGTTTGGTAGAAAAATGTTAATCATTGGTCCAATTTTTTTTGATAGTGCTCATTTTTAATTTAACGTAACTGTCATAAGATATTAGATGTAGTTATTTTTACATCTAAGTGTATATAATATTAGTCTAATGAATAATATTTCCACCAATACAAAGAAAATGTATCATAGGACAATGTTTAAAAAAATACATTTAAGACCTTTCAGGCTTTGCCTTTCACGGCTTTCAAAACCTTATAGTGAGCTCAATGGGCTAATTTAAATACGGAAATGAATTATCATTCATATCCGACTGGTACGGTTCTGTCAAGAGTATTTTATGTTAAAAAACTTTTTAACTGAACTGTCCATTTATGTCTTATTTCTAAACAGCTTTTTAAAGGGGTTTTTATCTGTAATTTAAATACACTTTATTACACTGTTTGATCTGACAGATTTTATTATACAAGCTTTAATGACCATTTTGTTTTAAATACTGCTACTCTATACTCATAAATAGTTTTTATTCGTATGACCTTGCAACCTGAAACGATGTTCTCTATTTCAAATCACCATATTGAATCACCATATTTGCATTTATTGATAATCTTAGCTTACACTGATTAACAAAAAGAGTGAACTTTAAATTCTTTGTTGCTCAAGGTATTTTCTTGTTTCTTTATTTAAAAAATCTAAAATTCTTCAACTTGATTATTTATCGCATCTTTTTTATTGTAAGCATTTGTTTCAATGAAGCGGCTAAGGAAGGAACTGCAATCGGTTTCGTGGATATGACATTTGAGCTCTTATATTTGTTTTGACTGTAACGGGTATGAATTGAATTCGTAGAAAAAACCAATGAGACTTTCGTATTTCTCATTCAAAAAATATGTTACATATAATATAATAGTATAAAAATTTACTGTGCTTCTTTGGGGTGGCATTGAGGAGAACACCGTTCAGATTAATGAATATAAAGTACAGTTTCCTTTTTTGAAGTTTGAAGACATAATACCATAATAGGCAAAAGTTTGATTCGTAATATTAGCCATTTGTCTTGAGTAGAGCAAGGATGCCGAAGCGAATCGGCGTGCCGAAGCGATGGAAGACCCTTCGATTCGGTTCGGCACCGAAAGTGGCGTTCGAACTTGGCAAAAAAATCGAAAATTATTTCTCAGTCTCATAGCAATATTGGAAGTATTTACACCCCCAATCCATGAGCGACAATTGTATATTATTATGTCATTATTTTAAGAACGCGTTAGTTATTATTTAGCTTTATGAAAGGTTCAAACAAATATATACAACTTCATACTCGTAACTTGTATGTTGTTGTCAGTCTGACGCCAAAATATCCGTTCTGTTCTCCTTTGTATTTTCTCAACGCCAAGGAAAAACCTAGCACCAATTATCTCTTCTCTGTCAACGGAATTAATGGACAGATTAAAAGAGAGTTCAGCAGCTTCGATGCGACGGGAACTCTACCGCCAACCCTCTCCAAAGTCTTTCACGCTCTCAAAACAATTCCTCCCACTAGTGTGGAAGCAGAAAGAGCATTTTCCGCCGCAGGATTATTCCTGACAAAACTTCGCAGCTGTTTAGATGACAGAAGCCTAGACACCTTTGCATGCTGCGACATTTCTTCTTGCATAATAAAAAGTGATCTCACTCTCTCTAACGCACACTTTTCGTTTTTCGTGGCATTCTGTCATTTAAAATATTTCGTTGATAATAGTTTTTTCTATGTGCCATAATATCTTTAATTATAATATACCCAGGTAGTTTTTCTTTCAAAATTGTTTCTATGTGCCATACATCTGTAATTGTAGTATAACATTTTAGTTTTGCTCTCAAAATTGTTTGCCTGAAAAACAAATTGTCAATAAAACTAAACCTTTGGATTTCCTTAGCATCTATTATTATAATTGTAAAACTGATGTCTAACATCTCATCATTATGATTTAACAAACATCATTTTGCTCGCTATTAGTTTTTTATTGTTAAAGGTATAATAAGAATATCATCTTTCGATTTTTTTCGTTTTTTTTCCGATTGCCGAAAGAAGGCGTTTCAATTTCGGCAGAGGCCGAAAAAAAACTTCGATTTTGCTATACCCTACTCTTGAGGTCTTAGCAAAGACTAATAATAAGTATGAAAAAACGTGTCGTCATTAGTCCTGGCGAAAACAATATAGTTATGTATTTTGGTGTAAACCCTGATATTTGCAAATAAATGTAACTCAATCGACGATTAGTTAAAACATTAAAAAAATTGTAAAATGGCATCATTACATGTTTTTTCAGTACAAAAAACAAAGGTAATTTTGGATTTCATTTCCGTAATATGTTCAAAATAGTCTTATGTATTTTTTTTTGTTAATATTAAACTTGATTTAAAGACATTGGAATCTATAATAACAGGTTTTAAAAACACATGACTTGATTCCATCAAAAGTATGCTATACACGAAAACTGTTTGATTGAACTGATGATTTCTTCATGGACCAGAATTTGATTATTAACTTTTGAATTAATTAAGCACAAAATGAAATTATGCACCTTGTCGAAGCTATTGTATGGTTTATTCCTTATAGTTTAATTAAACGATTTCATGTCATGAACGTGTTTTTGAATTAAGCAAAAATATAAGGACTAGATTGTTTAAAAGTAAAACCTATTTTATTGTCACCCTTGGATATACTACTCGGCCTCTGGCTCATATTAGAAAGACTGACAACGGGTTCCAATGAGCAATAGACCTCATAGGATTAAAATTTTGACAATGCTCTTTTTCACAAATAATAATTATTTTTTACAACCAGATCGTTCTTAAAATAGCCCAAAAAAATAGCTTAGCCTTTTTTATACATATTATAAAGAGTGTTTTATATTATTTATAGAGACAAAAAAATTAATAAAGGACAAAGATGGATTTGTATAATCTGCAACTTTATATTTGAGAAAAACATTTACTAGACCGATGATAGAGTAATTAGATCAACAAGTGACTTACTTTAAAACCAAAGCCTAGGTATTCTACCTCAATCCCGTAAGGAATATAAACTATTTCATATAAAATATCCTTTATGACACCAATTAACAAAATTATAATAATATATTTTTTCATTAATAGTGTTAAAAAAAGTTTATAAAGTTTTAATAATAAAATAATAGTAGAAAAACTTTGTTTTCAAGAATGAGATTGATAAACACATTTCAAAACAAACCAATCTCTTAGGGCGTAAGGGAAGCCAATTAAATTATAAGAACATATTGTTCTAAAGAATGATATGTTTTTATTTCTTCAGTAGATGTTCAGTCCTCAACCAACCGCGAGGCAAGTAATTATTTATTTCATAACTTCTTTTCTTTCAACCAATCACGGCCGGGGAAAATTAATGATTAGACATAATTGGACAAGAAATTATTTTATTAATTGTTGATTAAAAGGAAAGGAATTTCTCAATATTAAAGACAGTATTTTATGCTGCAATGCTGTTTTTTAAAGTAATTACTCAACTTTTTCTTTCAAATAAAAAATTGATTTGAATTGCCTTAATTCAACTGAAAGAGTAAATATGACGCTCAAAATTATAAATGTATCTATATCCATGGATTAGGGGAAAAATTGTATGATGTGTTTTACACGGTATTTAATAACAAAATATTAATGTTATATTTTTGAAAATATTTACGTCTTTTTTGAAATCTTTTTTCACCTATTTTAAATAAAAAGGTGATATATATTTGTGTTTTTGCAATGTTTGCTTTCCGCATTGAATGCATTAACGATTTTGAACCTACTGTATATTTTATATGAAGGCTTGAATAAACGTTCTCTTCATTTATATGTTCCTAGATAATGCACTTTTTGGTGGAAAACAACTATTGGTGAAAAGAGTACGGATTACAAGGCCTTCAAACTTGAAAGCAATAATTATGGCTGCAGCGGCGAGATAATGATTTCTGGATCTTAGGATCCCATCAATGAAAGGTATTTCGTGGACTTATAGGGCCCAAGAAATCCGGTATTTCCATTCCCGTTCTCTATAAGGACATCATAAAAATATTTTAAATAATTCTTGTTTTTAATGCACTGATTGTTATTTATGTAGTGTTGTAACGGTTTTATTTGTAATGGTTTTATAATCGTTTGTTTGACACTCAATTTTAAACTAAAATGTTTAATTATGATATTCGCATTAGCATCCTCTTATTTATATTACCTCTGTTTTATGTACCTATACTTTCATGCCCCGTGTCAAATAAAAAAATGCTCCAAAATAAAATATATTCTTCATTATGATTGATAAGTTTAACGGGATTTTTGATATCGAAAATCCATCATATATTGGGTAAAGACTAAAAAATTGATTGATATTTTTTTTACTGCCATCAAATGATATTATTTACCATTTTTCCAATTAATTACCTTCATAAAGCTCATCTGTCTTAATCTCAAAGACACGTTGAACATGAAAGTGAATACAGTCACACTAGGATCACACTGTGTATTAAGAGCAAAATACTATAAACTCCAAAATTGGCCTGCGATTTGTCATAATGTTTATGTTAATAAAAGGAGCAATCCTTTTAAATACAATATATTTTTAGATATAATCTATTTTGGTTATTAAAATCAAATAAAAACTAGAGGCATATATACACTCAGAGAGTGCAAACCTCCGCCGTCACGGGGTCCTTATGAGCCTTCCGAGGCGAATTTTTCACGACTGGGGCGGCGTAGAGGGACGGGGGAGGGCTCCCCTCGACGGAAATTCCGAGAGGAAGACGCTCCCGGCACCCGATTTCACAGCACAGCGACATCTATTGGCAGAGTAGGCTAACTTTAAATATTTATTAGTATTTAGCTCATTTTGCATCTTAATTCTGTACTCAGAGATGCCAAAATTTAATCACTTGTTACTTTTGGCATTTTCAACAACTCCACAAAATTTCATCCGAATCCGTTCAGTACTTTTTGAGTTATCCTGCTGACAAACCAACAACAAACAAACCAACACCAGTGAAAACAATACCTCCTTCGGCGGAGGTAATTATAAGCTTTTTAAAAATTGTATAAGTGTCCAACAGAGTATTTTGCATCCACTGCTAAAAATTATTGATATTAATCCAAATTTTAACTAAAATAATAAAAATGAATCTTCGCAACTGCCCTGAATAGGTTTACTCTGTATATCATTTTAGTGTATTTTATTTTACATTTTATAAATTTTTCACAGATTACCGAATGAAATGTCTTTAACCGGGGAAAATAACAATAATAATTTCTAAAGGCTTTAATTGGTAGTGCAGCCTAGCAGAACCAATAGACGTTACTTGTTTATTCTCAGGCCCTACTCGAGATATATCCCACAAATTATTTTATTGCCTTATACTTGGCATACATATATGAATAAGGATTAGACCAGTCATGAGTAGCTCTATCGATATCCCGACCTCGATATATCATCGCTAAAGATAGGAAAAAAGTAATATTTTTGGAACGTGATTGGCTGATAGAAAAGGAGAGGGAATAGTTTTAAAATAACAGTTGTCATTATGTTGTAAAGGATCACTCACGACAGCTGTTGAGGAGTGCACATCAATTCAGAGAGAAGAAATTCATCCTTAAAAATAATACTAATTGTATATTCTCATTGGCATTGATCCATGCCATTGTCAAATCCATTGAATGGACTTCCCTTATATTATTATTATTATTCAATAAATAAACTGTTCATACTCAGGCAAAAATCGATGTGTATATGATTTCATCATACTTTTCGATAAATGGATGATCCCTCTGACTATTGGAGGCAGAAAACATTGCTACCAACTGAACAAATTATTGTTCAATTAGAGAGAACATCCTTTTTCATGTCCCTACCCATAGCAAAGATCGAGCAGATTTCACTTCTTATTGATTAGGTCTCTTCCACAGTGACGTCACTATACTTTTTTTGTCAATATCAAGAGTTCCATTGAATTATATTTATATCTGTGTTTGGTCACATTGACCTTCATATATATATATATATGACTATTTGGGTTCTTACATCAACTGAATTATTTTCCTTTTGCAGTTCCAGACCGGCAGCGAGTCCCAGGGCTCTCATTCTCCTCAGATAAGTCGAGGTGATGGGTAGGCTGAGATCGATGTCTCCCGTGGAGGAGTGTATTTTATTGTTGTTGTTGTGAAGGCGGGCGGATGTTTGTTGCTGGTGCTCCGTATGAGTGCGGCGGCCGCACGAGTGGCGAGGATTGTGGGATGTGCCTGGATGAGGGGCGTTCGGACAAGGGAATGCATGGTGGCCACGACGGCCTGAGAAAGGGCCGCAGCAGCAGCGGCAGATGGACAGAGATCAGGGGATATACATTGTCTCCGGGATTCATCTACAGCTTCCTCAGCCAAGCTTCCCTCCATTTCTTGTCCGACTCCTTCCATGGGTGAGGACTGCACGGCTTGTTTCGACTTTTTAGGATTTGGGTGACGTCGAGACTCCCCAAAGTTCTTTCGCTGACAGTCCACACAGTATAGTAGAAACTTGGAAATGGCTTCACGAGGTATGAAGGCGTACTGATCAGCTACCTATTAGATAGAGCAAAGCAAAATAAAATTATGTACAGTAATCATTAACAAATTTGTGGTACACGTATAGTTTTACAAAGGCATTATTTTTTACAGTTATAAACTTAATAATGTGAATAAAACGAACCGGCATATATAATAACTGAATACTCAAGAGAGAAGAAAAAAATGCTCGATAAGAAGAAGACTTTTAGTAGATCTAAAATGGCTGCCACACTTGCCAAAGACCGTGTGGGTAGAACCAAATGAATCCCACAACAAAGTCCAGTGACCTCACCACCTAATGTTATGTTTCATAAATAGTATTTCCTTAAGCAGTTGTCACTGGTTGGTTATTGATAATTCTCCCTTTTTCTATTCCTTAAGACTTGAAATTGAGATTCTTGATACTCAATGGATAAAAATAATTATATCCTTTTGGTTTCATTGACTTTCATTATATATATTCCGTCATAAAAGCAATATAAGATGGCTTTGGTACTTTTCAAGAATATCATCCAGAGGGTTGAGGTTGCGTGATAAATTTTCAAGTTCCAATTGCAAAAGTACCACTGTAAAAATAAGAGAAAGAAAGAGGCTCTCATCATTATAGGGTACTATTCATCGTTAGTTTATGATGTAAGTCATGTTTCCCTTGGGCATGTAAGCCTTCACAGAAAAGCGTGGAGGATACTTTCAATAACATATTAAAACACATATCGGAATTTTAAAACTACGAATAAATTCAATATGCATATATAATAATAATAAATAAATAGCCTCAATAATTGTTTCCTTGATTCGATATATTTCAATTGAATATAGTTATGATTTACTTAAAAGAAATCGAGAAGACTTGGTTCCTTATCACCAAGGCCTATTGGGAATCATAAGGGTTGTTTTCTGTGAAAGCTTAAACGCCCAAGGGAGACAGGACTTACATCATAAGCTGACGATAAATAGCACTCTAAAATCGTGTTAGCCCTTTTCTTCTTCTGTTCTTTCTCTTATTTTTACAGTGGTAACTTGTACAATTGGAACTTTAAAATTTATCACGCAACCTTAATCCTCTGGACAATATTCTAGAAAAGTGCCATGGCTTCATCTAAATTTACGATAATGTATCGTTTCTTACGAGAGCATCAAGAACACGAATATTACGAAGAATAAACTTTTTGCATAGGATAATACTTTATCTTAAGACTTTAAACATGATTTTATAATGCATCAATCATATATATAATTTACACTTAATAGATTATAATAGCATATTTTAATTCTTTTCTATCTGTGTTTAGAATTTGTATTTTAGATGTCTTTTATTTTCATACAATTATTATTTTGTGGTTTAAAGAATTATAATTGAGTAAAAATAAAAATATACTGTCAACAGTAGTTTGAATTTATGACTAATGAAAATGTATAATATACATTTATAAATATTATTACATTATCAAATAACTCGTGAAGTCTGTAAGAAAAATTAAGAAGCTAAGACAAATTAGAAGTATAACTCTTAAGCACATTGAGTACAGTAATTCTACTTGTTTTTTAGATTCTACATTCATCAACTTATAAGAGTTTTTATTGCTTTAATGTCGTTTGATGTACTTTTACATACCTCAACCCTTTCTTTAAAGCTTGAGTTGTACTCATTTAGGATTGTTTTGTATAATTATAAATCTACCTTTAAAATAATAATAACAAACCAAACTATATTATAGAATATATTTATAATAAACATTATTTTCAAAATCAATTTCTATCCCTTCCAAATAGTTCAAAATTAATGACGCTTCTTGATAAATTGAATAGAAAAAGCGTATCACGAAGGGGAGCTCAATAGCCGTGCGTGTTAAGGCGTGTTCAACTCTCTTTGCTGGGGGCGCAGGTTCGAATCCCGAGAGGTGATGGTCATTTTGGTCTACCTCATTGATAAGATCCTAGGTTCGATAGACTAATTTTAATGCTATAATGCTTATTTATATCCTATCGGATGCTATTCTATCGAACCATATAGGCAAAAAAGCGTATCACATGTAGAGTGATTTGCATTATAAAATCTAAATACTCTTTAATGTCTGCTTAGAATGACCAAAGAGTAAAATTGATTATTTCCTTTAATTGTATTTATTATCATTTTAAAGACAAAACTTCATGAAAGGCAAATATTTTCACTTTAATGAAGCTTTGATAAGTATTTCTGAAGTTTATATTCATTGCTTTCAGCTAATATAAGTGTATCAAAATCTTTTAAAAAACTACATTTAAGTTTGACCTACTATAATAATTTCGAATCGTAATTTGTGTGGAAGGGAAACGCCTATTAATAAAGAAAAAATTACACAATTAATGAAAAATATATACATTTGGTGATGAGTTGATTAATATTAAATAATGATAGTTCCATGATTTGTACTCTTATGCAAGGATATTTTGCATTATGTGCTCTGAATTACATGATATAAAACAAGTAAAAATAGATTTATGTGTATGGTAAAATATACCAATCCCTGCATTTGCATTTGTAGATGCCTTCCTGGTGCTACAATGGCAGCAAAAACGAGTAGCAGTTCATTATTCTATCATATGTGAAATAATACGATAGTAAAAGTAGATTTAAATAACGGTTGAAACATATTGCATTATAAATGAATAATTCTTAATTAAAACAACGTTAGCTTAAGACTCATAGGATAACCTATATATTCGAATTTGTATTAAGATTTTAAAGAACCTTTATATCTTCAAAAGATAATGAATAACAATTCACATAAACAACTTTTACAAGTTGTTTAATATATAATATTCATTATAAAAAACTAATTATATACTCAATAGACACTTCAAACTAATATTTTTACTTGATTATTAAAAGTGTTTCAAATATCATGATAGAAATACAATATTTTAGATTGAAAATTAATATGAGCGTAAAATATTTTGTTGGATTTACACAGGTCCAAGTGAAGAAGTCGTACTCCCGATCATTACAAAGATATAAAAAGTGTTATATAAAGTGCCATTTCTTATTAGGCCGTTTGGCTCTAGTTCTTTTCTTCTGGACACCAAAATTACCGTTCATGCCGCAAAGAAAAATTGTAATATTTTTCCTCACCGCCCAAGATGAAAGTATTTAAATGCATTATCCTTTTCTGTCGAGGGTTCCCTAAGAGGTTCCTAACACATGACTTACTTGAAGGTCATTTTTTACTGTTTCTTAGATTTAGATTTGTATTTATTGATAGAAGTTTGTCTTGACGTAGAGTCTAACCATGACATGTATTAATGAAATCTTGAATCATCTTTGTGTTTCTTGCAGCTCTGTCAAAAACCTTAAGAGTTGAAAAAAATGTTCTTGAAAAGCTTTTCTTGCAAAAGTATTATCTAGGAAGACCATAATTTATTACTTTAGTTTATTTGTACATTTCATTGTAGCATATCATAAAATATATATATATATATATATATATATATATATATATACCCATTAAGCCCAATTATTTGTTGATCAAACTAGGCAAAAATATTATTTTATAGTATTATACCAATTGAATTAAATACCAGTGCGAAGTATATTGATATAGGCGACGGTTACAAACTACAGGAAAATTTAACTTTTTTTTCTATAGGACTTCATAAGTAAACAGTCAATGCATAGACAAAAGTATCAACAATAAGCTCTTGACGGATAATAAAGTTGACTTTTTTATCTTTTAAAAGTGTAAGAATATTTTTTTTTAAAGTGTGTTTAAACAAAATTAAACAAAGCAAGAACCAATTTGAAAGAGACAATCGGAATCAGTTGTAAACCTTTTAAGATTTGTTCCAAGTGTTGTGGAAAGTTGAAATTTAGCTGGTCTCTCAACACCTGTTTATTTTTGTAACTGTTGTTTTGGCGTGTTTTTTTCTGCAAATAATTCTTATTAAAAATTGATTCATTTTTATAGTATTATACGTAAATATACTGTTTAATATGTCCTCAGTTTTTTACTTTTTTTAAATACCTTGTTTCATTAATATATAACCAATTACAATAACTTCAGATAAGAATATAACAGGAAGTAAAATGTGGATGTCTTAAAAGATTTATAGGAAAATCATGTGAATGCATTTTCATAAAGTTATTAGCCGATTGAAGATAACATGAAGCAAATCAAGGAACTCTTTCTTCTGAATCAACACTTAAAATAATTATTTAAATTACGTCATGCTTTGTTTTAACATAAAAGAATTGAGCTGTTGATTAGTATGTTATAGATCAAGAGTTTTCATATTTAATCAATCAAGGCAGGAGCGTGTTGTCAATATTGTCATACTTTGCATTTTTATCTTAACATGTTGTTATGCATATCGATAACACTGAATAACCAATTTCAATTTTTTTTACTGGAGATATGAAAAATGATTTAGACTAATTTGGGTACGCTGATTTCAAAAATCAAAACTGTTTTGCTGTATCACGTCAGGATTTTCAGTTACAGAAATATTCCCATTGCCTAGAAGTCAGGATTTCAATGAAATTTACAAAAATTCATTTATTACACTGGGGAACAGTGAAAAAGTTTCTTGGGATATATCAACTTATTTGAATACCTAATGGGTCCCTGATAACTAAATTAAAACCATTTTGCTCAATCAGGTCATAATTTTTTGAAATTTTGAGTTTTTTGTTATCGATTTTCAACTCTTATACAAAATCACAACTTTTTTGTTTATTGAGCTACAAAAGTGGTATGGGTGTTTTGGAAATGGCATGGTCATATTAGTGGGGGCGGAGACTAGCTTAAGTTGAAAAAATTATCAGAGAGGCCCAAAAAGTCAAAAATATTTTGACCGATTTCGGACGATTTTTGTAACTTTTGTTTATAGAGCTATAAAATTCGTATGGATGTTTTTGGAAATGGCATACTCATGTTAGTGAGGGCGGAGATAGGTTTTGAGATGATAAATTAAAGATAAATCAACATATATTTTCTTAAACAGTTTTGCAAATTGCTTCTAATATTTAAAATTGTGTCTCCTAAAGAATGATAAAAGAGTGGGCCCCTCCCATTGTGTTTGTTGCTTGCATTACACAACTTAGAGAATGGTATAAAGGAAAGAAGAACTCAGGTTTGTGTGTACCTATGGTGTGCAGAGAACCAAAAAAAACCACTCAGATGATTGCCATTGTTGCACTATAAGCCGTATAGGTATAAATAAATAAAACAGAAAGAGTTTAAAGTATTCAAACTTGGATTCTGCTATCAGACCAGTGCCCCAAAGTGAAGATGTTCCAATTCCAGTGTTCTAGTCACTTCCAGATGTTACAGATGATGAGAGTGCGACTGAGCAGTTGCAATGTGATAGTTCACACAATGATGATGATATACACTTTGAAGATACAACATCCTAGCCGAAGCAGTGCAACCAGGGTGAATTAAATGACCTTGCGAGAGACTTAAAATCACTCAAAAAATATGCAGAACTTATGGCCTCTAGATTAAGTGAGAATAATCTGCTTTAAAGTGGTACAACAAAATCTTTCTACAGAACAAGAGATTCAGAGTTTGTTCCATTCTTCTCTGAGAAAGATGACTGTAATGACATTCCTGATCTCCTGAATAAGTTAGGTATAAGTAACTACAATTCTCAAGAGTGGAGACTTTTCATTGACAGTTATAAATACATCTTTAGAGAGAAGTTTTATACTGCTAGTAATTAGAATTCCTTGCATTTTCCATTAAAATGTTTTTTTGTAAAGTAAGATATAAAAAAGTTTAAAAGATAATTTTGGTTTTACTTAAGCAGTTGTAATATAAACTAGAGGCATGTATACACTCAGAGAGTGCAAACCTCCGCCGATCTCCACCAAATGAACACTTAACGGAATTACAATCCAATCATATATGTCTACATAAGTAGGTGTGTTTGGTGAATAATGAGTGAGGAGAGAGCCATCCTAAAAACATCCATTGACGTCATACTAGTTATTTGTCAATTCAGAAATACGTCACTGGATGTTTAAACTCCTTTCTTTTCTCCATCATGATCTTAATATTAGCGATATATTTTATTTAATATTAAGAGGAAGACGGGAAGAGAAAGAAGTTTAAGCACCCAATGACGTAGTCCTTAGCTGATAAACGAACAATATTACGTCAATGAATATTTTTTAAGCGTTTGTTCTTTCCTACTCCCTGAATAGAGACCCCATTTCATTATTAATATTTTTAGTATTTAGCTCATTTTGCATCTTAATTCTGCACTCAGAGATGCCATAATTTAATCACTTGTTTCTTTTGGCATTTCCAACAACTCCACAAAGTTTCATCCGAATCCGTTCCGTACTTTTTGAGTTATCCTGCTGACAAACAAACCAACAAACTAACAAACCAACAAACCAACGCCAGTGAAAACAATACCTCCTTCGGCGGAGGTAATAATATGTGTACTGAAAAATATGCAAAATTTGGTCATTTTACCAAAATAAATGTAATTTTTTGGGCCTCTCTGATTATTTTTTCAACTTAAACTAGTCTCCGCCCCCACTAATATGACCATGCCATTTCCAAAAACACCCATACCACTTTTGTAGCTCAATAAACAAAAAAGTTATGATTTTGTCTAAGAGTTGAAAATCGATAACAAAAAACTCAAAATTTCATTTTTTTGACCTGATTGAGCAAAATGGTTTTTAATTTAGTTATCAGGGACCCATTAGGTATTCAAATAAGTTGATATATCCCAAGAAACTTTTTCACTGTTCCCCAGTGTAATAATGAATTTTTGTAAATTTCATTGAAATCCTGACTTCTTGGCAATGGGAATATTTCTGTAACTGAAAATCCTGACGTGATACAGCAAAACGGTTTTGATTTTTGAAATCAGCGTACCCAAATTAGTCTAAATCATTTTTCATATCTCCAGTAAAAAAAAACTTGTTGTTCAGTGTAATGAGTCATGTTTACCGTAACACCTGATGATACAAAAAAAAATTATCAATCGTTCACTTCTATGCATGGATATTTAGTTGAGAGACACTTTTAAGTCGAAAACATTTCTTACACATCCAATAATATTTACACAAACATTTTTGCTCATAACCATGACAAATGAGGGTTGACAATACCCCATCAATGGGACCTCGAGTTCTGCCTATTACAAATGTGACATTTTTGGGTTAACAAACCTAGAACCAAGGGGCCCTTTTGTCTTATGGGATAACAAAACATCCTGCATTGATCCATCGGGTTCCACTGGACAAATGTATTGTATTTTGGGGTTATTAACCTCCTGCCACTGGGTCCTCAGGCCTGACACCAAAATAAATATTTTAATTTAATTAATTTATTGTGAATTAAAATATTATATAGGTGGGTACTCTATAGTCATAATTCATATTTGTTTCCCGATTTATAAAGAGGGCTTTTGTACTTCTCCATTTGCACTGTTTGATATGCCATCAGAGAAAAAAACAGGATTAGTGCCACTCTTACCTATGAGCTCCTAAACGCACTCTCTCTTTGACGGTTGTCAGTGCAATTATTAAGACAAAATATATCAGAATAAATGCTTCCCCTAAGCCAAAACAATGATTTCCCCAATAGCACCATTTGATTTGCTTTCAGACAAAAATATATATATTATTATAGTACAAGAACAGTGGCCAGGAAATGAGAAAGCTGACCGACTTGCAAAAGCTGGATCAAGATCAAATCTATTAAAGGACATTCCTATTCCAGATTCTTTTATGTCAGACCTGATAAGGAGGGGTCTTTATAGAGAATGGGCCTCCCGATGGACACAGGATAGCTCCTGTAGACAAAGTAAACTGTGGCTTCCGAAGCCGGACCCTAATGCATCGAGACGATTGATTAATCTTAGTCGTGAATCTCTATGTATTCAAATACAGATAATAACTGGTCATAACTTTCTTAGATATCATCAGTCATTGTCGAACAAATTTCTCACTCGAGAGTGTCGTTTTTGCCAGCAGAGTGATGAGACGTATTATCACATGTTGGCTGAGTGTGATTTCTTTTGTCTTAAGAGAATGATCGCTCAAAAATGCTTTAACCAACATCCTCCAGAGTTAAAGCAGATACCAGCAATTCTTAGGAATTGTAACATTGGTTACCTGTTTGGCTTCCCGAGGTAGAATGGGTAAACAACATGGTTAAAGTGGTTGTGTGTTCTAGGGAATGGGATAAGATCGTAAATTCGATTCCGCCCTGGACTCAAGACTCGACTTCAAATCGTACTCTTGGATCCTACCCTCAAACAAACAAACAAGTACAAGAACAGAGGAAATGATGTGAAACTTTATTTGACTTATAATTCTATAGATTTTTAGAAAAAGCAAAGCAATTGATATATATATTCCATATGATAGCATCATTTAGAAAATGAAAATCTGATGAATAATGCTTAAAAAGTTTTACAAAAAAGCAGCCAAATCACACATGAAAGTTACATGGAACAACATTTGACAATTCAAATGATTTCATATAGATATGGGGTCTAATGTTCAATGTGTTAAATAAAAGTGAAACATTTAATAAAAGGGAGATTTGGAATACCTCATCATTGATACTGGTAGGACCCAATCGCTCATCAGCAAAAAGATTCAAACCCCTCATTAAGACTGTAAAGATTAGAGAAAAAAGCAACACATTGAAAATCATAATACCTCAATATTACTCGTATAAGTATAGGAACCGGGTGACATATTGACAGATCATTTGAATATCAAAACCCTGTTATTCTATATCACGAGACCCAATGGCATCGGCGGAGTAAATCAAGTGTATCAACAAGCACTAAATTGGCGTCGGATGGTTTGTACTTGTATCTTACAAATGCTTAAAAATAAGTTAATAATTTTTATGGCGTTCCAAAACGCCAATGCAAGGTAACAAATTGATAATAAGTTGTACGCTAAAAGAAGACCTTAGTAAAAGGCTGAACGGAACTCCAAAAAAGCTGAACGCTCTCGAGCATTATTTATTTATAAATATTATATATAAATATATCATTTTTGTAGCAGATTCAAAAAAAGCTTACGTTTCTTATCATAAGGAAAAATAATAATTATACCAGAAGAAATATATTTTATTAATTTTATCAAATATACTCACGGCACGATAAGTTCTCTTCTGGCCACAGTGTTTCCCAGAGCGCCCTCTTAGCTGTGTGTCCATTGCAGATTCTACGTGAACGGAGTAGATGATATCGAAGAACTGCTCAACCATTGCCACCTTCTTGTAGACAAAATGGACCTTGCCGTCGGATGCCTGAAAACACGATTAAATGTATAAACTTATCAATTTGTTAAAAAATAAAAATGTAAATTACCCCAGTTTTGAAATAGAATAAAAATATAGCAGATCACAAAAAATACTCATTGAAGAAAGCTTCTAAATAGATATATCCAGAACTTTCTTTATCTTTTATATTTTATTGAACTTTATATTATATATGATTTTCAGAAGTTGTTGTTCTTTCTTCAATTTGATTGCATATTTCGTCCTCAATGGCATATGCGATTACGAATAACACATTTGTAAAAAATTCCAATCATATAATTTGATTATCTCTTTTTTATAAACAAACACATTTTATATGTTTTCGATTACTACATAATGGTATTTCTCGGAAATGCAAATTAAAACCTTCATATATAATTAAATGACCAAAATAGCAAATATCAACCTTGAAAGAGAGTATCAGCCTCTGGGTAAAATATAATTGCATAATATTTTTTCTCTTTTGATTATTATCATGCAGATTATTAAATTATTTCCTCAAGACCCGTGATAACATCATAATAACTAGATTTAATGGAACCAGAGATCTCTTCCACTCTTAATATTTTTCAAACACTAATTATTTCCCCATCTTATTTATGAATGGAGTCTACAATATGTGTCTCGAAGAAATATTGTCAGAGACGTATTTCTAAAAGCATGTAATATAACATCTCTCAGATATATAGTCGATCTTTTTCGAAAGCCTTTTCCAATTATGAATGACCATTTTTGTAATGTTTTAATTACTAATTAGTGGATACAGAAAAAATTGAGTAATGAATTTCATTGCATGTAATAAAAAATTCATCGTGAAACTGACCCATTGTATGTTTAGCTTCATCTATTATTTTCTTAAGACCTCATTAGTGAAACTTATTATAACACAAACACAAAACATATATAAGCTTTCAGATACTTTATTTGATTTGTATTTCTTCTTTTTCTATTTATTGGGAAAATCATAAATGTAAAAATGCTTAATTTATCATATACTTGGGAAAATTTTAAAAAGATATGTAGGTTCTATAAAATTTCCAACTGTTTATAAAGAAAATATGTAAATAATAATATTTGTTGTATAATTACATTTTTTTGTTTATTTAATTGAGGCTTTAAATGCCTCTTATAATCAAAAATTAAAACGATATACAGACCGTATTCTTATTAACAAAGATAATTTTAATCTTGAAAAAAATATCCCTAAGTCAAAAATCTATTGAATCTTAAATAGAACAAAGTATGTCAACAAACTATAGCAATTTATTTATTTTTAGTAGTACTATTAGTATCATATATATATAATATATATATATGTATATAATATATATATATATATATATATATATTATATATATATATATATGTATATATATATATATATATATATATATATACACACACATATATATATATATATATATACTGACGGAACCCTAGCGCCCATGGGAAGTGGTTTTGGAACCCTAATATATCATATCTGTGACCGGCGGAACTCAGGGCACAAGGAAGGTGGGTTTGGAACCTTCAGATTCGGTTAATATAACTATGACATATTGGGGCTCAAAACCCCCGCCTTAGGGTTTCGCCAATCAATGCAATGACAAATTGGGGTTCAAAACCCATATCAGTATACGTATAACATAAGGGCGTTTGAAAATATTTTGTCTATAAATAATATTGATTGGGTAAAAATATTGGGATGTGAGAACACAACCGCTAGGTGTCTCTAAAAAAATAAAAACTTCATTCTTTAAAAAAAATATATAAAATATTTAAATTTTTCTTTTATGAAGGAAGTTATTTACTTTTCTATATATATATATATATATATATATATGCATCCGTGGTGACATTAATAAGTTTTATTGCAGTCAAATTAGTAAATCAAACCTCAGTCATTTCTTTAGAAGGATCGATTTTGGCCTTCCTACCTCGGAAGGAGATGAACTTAACCGTATGTGAGTTTATAGTGTGTCATATATATTTTTTGGTTTTTTTACACTTTACTTATTTATTCACTAACACAATAATTAAATTGTAAAAAATAGAATAAAAATAAAATATTTCTTCGAGGTAATTATTACGTCAAACAGACATCTTAAGAAATCTACCACATAAAAACAACGCATGACTCCAATTCCTATACTACATACAAATTAAAGGTCGACTGATTATTGATTTTAAGGGCCAATATATTACCGGTAGTTCTTTTTTTAACAAAAAAACAATAGTTGATCAATCGGCTGATACTTAAAACTTTTTATAATATGTCAAACAAATTTTGTCTTAAATTTTAACAAAAGTTCTACACAACTATTGCATTTTAATACCCGGGAAAAATTTGTTATCTATTTTGGTCGATTTGTTTATTTTAATGGGCGTTCTTCAATATAGAAACCACAATTTGAAAATTTTAATTTGTAATACCTATCTATCATCACTATTTCACCGATACCGATAGTTTTAAAAATGTAGTTTTGGTGATGAATGATCGGCAAACGGATATCTCTATAACTTATATACAATTGTACATACAAATAACTATTTCCCCTCTGACGGCCAAAATTAATAAAGAAACACTGTAGGACATAAAAGTTTCTCTCTACCTTATCATTTCATGGGCATTAATATGACACACAGACAAATAAAAGCCTGCCTGAGTATGTGAAATAAATAGGGTTCTATAGAAGGTCGGAAAAGAAGCAAAGGAGGAAGAAGCATGTTTCAAGGAGGGGGTTTCTTAATCTAAAGATGAGGAGAAGAAGCAGAAATGTATTTCTTTTGGGGAGGTCAGAAAAGAGGTAAAAATTGTTGTTGCGCACATTTAGAGATGTATGTACTTGTTTTTATTCAATGAAGTTGTTATCCTAAGTACTACATACATATAAACACATATACTAAGATTGTAGATAGGAAAATAATAGACAAGAGATAAGTAAAATGCGGGCATCCATATATATTTTTTAGGAAGGATTTTCTCTCTCTCTCTACTTACTCCCCTCAAGCATCAACCTGGTTGTTTGTTTATTTTCTCACAACAATATGTTTAGTGTAGTTATGGATCACCTAGGCAACGGCTCTAGTCCTTTCTCATCCCATTTATGTATATAACATTAATGGATGGAACAAAAACATGATCTTTCTTAGATGTTTTTATATAATTATTTATATTATAAAATATTTCAGCGAATGCAAGAAATTAACTTTAGTTTAGTTAGTTAGAAATTTATTGCCGATTACAATAGTACATACAAACAATAAACACTAAGGTAAAGAACACAACCACACAATGGGGTATCTGTGTTAACTTTAATAGACACTAATATTTAATAAAGACTCAAGGTGGAGGCTTACGAGTGACTTCATTCGTACTCCTCACTACTCTAACAAAACAGGAGCCTATATAAAAAATTATACTTGTTATATATGCAATTTAAATATTTTTTTCTCTTTTTGTATCCGTTTTGGATTGATAGAATTACATCTGAATAGAAATAAATAAACAATATAACATTAAAATTAGTCAATCCAATCTTGGATCTTATCTATGAGGTCAACCAAAATTGACCTTCCCTCTCGAGAGTCTGCGCTCTTAACATTGAGAGTTGAATACGCCTAAACACTATCCCGGGCCCTCATTTTCAAAGTATTTTAATGTTATAATAATAGGAGATTGATTAAACTTATTTAGAGTTTAGTTTTGTAATGAAAGTGGTTCAATGTGAAGCATTGACTTTTGTGTGGATATATTTTTACACTTGAATGTATAATTCATTCAGGCCTGTATTAGGGGTAACCTGCCTAGTCACTTGTATTTAGCGATAATCCAAATTTCTCAAACAGAAAAATAAGTTGTGGTCACTTTTTTGGGTTGCCTTGAAGGATCACTATATACATGTTTCACTGTACATTCTATATACATTTACACTCATTAGAGTGTCATAAGTTGAAAATAAAGTTTCTCCCAAGTTTATTAGTATTTTTAAAGATCTTTTTATATTGTAGCAAGAGTTCGAACCATGGCCTGGACGGGTTCATTCCTCTGGACCGTCTCGTCACTGAGATATATTGTATATATTTTTTGAGTATTATGAATCAGTGAGAATATAGTTGTATAAGTGTTAACACGTTCGTAGATTTATTATAATATTTATATAAATATATATATATATAATTATTTGAAAGAGGATTGAAGCATAAAATCAATTTTTTTTTCCACAGTTCATAAAAATATATACAAGCATAAAAAACAGAATGTATATATAAAGATGTTAATGCGTAAAAACATAATTAAACATTTTTTTTTCAAGTTTTTTATGTTAATTGTACATAAAATTATTTTGGAACTATATATTTATACATTTTTAATTCTTTGAATATCCGTTTGATACTCCATGAACTCACTACTTGACCTAACCTATACAAATCAATGGAACCCTTTTGTATCTTTTAGATCGGTACATAAAAAACTATAAGCACATTTTACAATTGCTCTTTTATGAACGATAGTATTCTATGCATGGAAATGTCGAAAATATTCTAAACTTGTTATAAGGTTATAAATGAAGCCAATTATGAATTAAAACTCTACATTTGGACAAGGTTTCAATAAATTTAGGTTGTAGATTGATTAAATTCATATGCTGCGCATGCGTGACATTTATTTTATGAACGGATTGATTTAAGTGAAGTCATGTTTATATATTTATTGACTACAATAAAAAAAATACACTTGATCCCCTGAATTAATTCAATATAATTTACAAATATATTTTAATACTTGAAAACTGCATCGAAACGATGATAAAGTAAGAGTTGTAAATGCATTTATAAAGAGGTTGAGAGAATATAGTATATTATAGCTTTAGAGGCATTATTTTTCAAGTGCAGGAATTTGACAACGACACAAGCTCAAGGTATCTTGAAATCCTAGAGCAAAACGAGAAAGTAAACAGTATGCGATTTTTATATGGGATTAAATTTGCTTCATGAGTTAGAATTACATATTAATGATATATATTTACTTAGTGACTCCGCTTTTTAGTGTTTATTTATGTGAATTTGTAGGAGGATGTGTGGTTTTTGATGAAAGTAAACGAATGAGTATTAAAAGAATTCAAATAACAATTCATTTATGTTACAATTCTTAGCTTTTTCAAAACAGAATAAAAACCATAGGAGGGAAAAGACAAAAAAAGTTAAAATATCACTGCTATAAATATTCAAAGAACCAAAATATATATGTAGATGACAAATATATAAAAATATAAAAATTGAATTATATACAAAATGAATTAGAATTATTACTTATTGACATCAAATATCTATTTTTATAAAAACATTCTCTAATCAAACATCAGACATAATGATTAATATAAATCATGTTTTGATAAGTTAAAAAAAAAAAAATATCGAGTGCAGAATATACTCAAATAAAATAATAAATCAACTTAAATTGACTACAAGTGGTCCAAATATTAAGTTTGTATGATTTATGTCAATTGCTCACAATTTTTTTGCTGTTGCTGTTGCTAAAACAAACACGATGCAATTTTTCATAATTTTATTCATTTGAAGACATTCTGATTAATAATGGGACACAACATTATTGATATGACAGCCACATTATTGGACATTCTCTCAATCCAACTTTTCCATTTGTTCATAATGATTAAAAACATTATGATTATGAACTACTAAGGCGATGTGATACGAGCTAATCCTTATACAAAAATAATATCCCGATGGAATCCTTTGGTACCAAGGTATGTAAAAACCCAAAATTTTGAAAAACCCCGAAAAAACCGTTAAACCCGGGTTTCCGTGGTTTTTCGAAAAACCCAGCTAATTAATGTGTAATGAAAACCCGAATTCGGGGTTTTTCAGGTTTTTTCAAAATTTTGGGTTTTTTACATACCCTGTTTGGTACACTATACATATTTGTCAATTGTGTTAGTTTAATTTCCCATATACTCACATCAGATATAAGTTAGCTATGAAACGCATTATTTATTTAGACCCAATGAGATTCCTTATCTCATTCTCCTATTAGAGTATAAAAAGGAAATTGTATAATCATAAATGGTCAAAGATCTCCTCCATTATAACTAAAAGTGATATGTAAATATTTTAATAATGGTCTAGTAAACATTTAGATTTATTTACAAGTCAAACGCCGATTTCGTGTAGAATGAATAATAGTATCCTCATTGCGGGCAAAAATATTTCCCTCCAATATTGGTCAGTTAAAAAACATAAATATGTTTTACAAATGATCTTATCTCATTTAGTTATGCATGCTCCATCTAATGTATTCCGTGCACCTTACGAGAGGAAAATAAATGCAAGGATCTCAGCAATGAATAGTTCGTATAATCTTTATGAAAAAAGTCATTCAGATAATGAGCGCATATTCATTGTCTGAATAAGAACACCTTTTGAGCATCACCATTTGGAAGAAAATCGTTTTGTAAATTCATTGAAAATACCATTATTTAAATCAAAATACTACTTGTCTATTTAAAGGAAAACTTAAGAAATCGTACTTTCCTTTCATATGTAAAAACAATAATGCTATAATGATTATTTTTAATGCTATTATGCTTATTTATATCCTGTCGGATGAGATTCTATCTTACCATATAGGCGAAAAAGCAATAGCAAGACAAAATAGTTTTGTGCGTAACGGCACTCTAAATTCTCCATTAGAATATCTCTTTGATCAGTTATGAAATCAAGAGATCTTTGGTTCTATAAACTAATTTTAAAGCTATCGTATTTATTCATTTCCACATAGATGAGACTAAATCGATTTGCATATGTAATAGAAAGCTTATATTCAATATATAGCACTCACTTTTGTTTGCTTTTAAGCCGCTGAGACTTTGCTGGGATATTTTGTGAGTATATGTATTATTATTCAGTTGGGGCTCAAAAGATTATGATAAGTTAGGCGATATAAGTGTATTGTCCTTTGTCCTTAAAGCAATGTGGACTCAGATAGGATACATTTGAAGAATCAACAATCGCGAAGCCAAAACACGTTTTAATCCCCATTACGTTTTTTACAATGCTAAAATAGTCGAATTTGTAATTCTATTCGTTTCCAAAATCTGACAGGAAAATAAAATGTATTTTAATTATTTTTCATTTAATAAATGTCACAATATATGTTATTTTACATTGTCAGTGACGCTAAACGGTATTTACCGGGGGGAAAGACAGAAGAATGGCGGTATAGAAAGACATTGCACTTTTTGACAATTGACAAGGTCATTGTTGAAGCAAACACAACGTACAAATAAAATATAACAAGTATATATATATATATATATATATATATATATATATATATATTGTTTAAAGGAAAAAGTATTTAAATTACACAAATGAGTTACAAAGCACACCATACTATAGAATGCAATCTATAGAATATAAGAAAAAGTATAATAAAAAAATCAATAAATATAATGTAATTTTTTTCTATATTTTCGAACAGATTTAAGAATTTTGAAAGACTCCTTAAACAAAAAATACTCAGTTTATTGTGTGAGTCCCCATGAACGCCAGAGTAAGGGGGGGGGGGGGACAAGCCGAAATAAAATAAAAGGAAGACCAAGAGCACTATCAAACAGTGAAAAACAGAGCAAAAAAACGAGAAAAGATCATCTGAGCAACACGTTGAAAAAGCAAGAAGGAAACCTTGAGCTTTCTACTTGAAGACACCAGTAGACATAGATAGTATGTAGTAGTATTATTGGATTATTATAAGAAATATCCTCTTTTTTCCTCTCTGCTCCCCTTGTTATGATACAAGAAAAATCTAGCTGTCAAGAGAAATGTGCGCTACTTTATTATTTATATATACCCACTACCATTTGCCCTCTTTCATGATAAGATATATTTAAAAACTCTAAAAAAACACAAAGTGAAATAAACTTGAGCTTCTCAAACATGTATTTTTAATTTTCTTTGTATATGTAGAAGTTCTTGTACTTTTTTTCGTTTTGCACCTTACCCACTCAAAATAAAAGCTTCCTTCCCAAAAAAAGAAACCATCGTTTGTCCTTCTATAAATGAGATGGTTTTGTCTCCATTTAGAAATGATGAACTTTATAATATTTACATTCCGGTGAAAATTATAATGCAAGTTTCCAGATCTAGACATGTTGAATGTCTTTTCATTCTTTACGAAGCTTGTATTTAATTATCCTTCCCATAAGTGGTTCAGTATTTTTTAAATATAACAAAAAAATTATCGCTATTGTAGAGAAATTTGCAGAATTATCAATCTCCAATTTAAATTTTACCGCAAGAATGGTTTTTGAAAGAAAATCAAAAAGAGATTTCTATGCGTCAGATCGAATGTGAAAAGGTTTTATGTATAAGCAAAATCCAGAACTTAGTGACCTACTTTGAGTACATTGAGACCGTAGATAACCTCAACTTAGCCAGTGACATCCATTCAAACTAGTCGTCTCAAGAAACAAGTATTCGAACTGGCAGTAATTGTGAGATAGTCTCTTCAGCAAAGTTCGAAACACTCTGTATTTAACCAAAAGAGTCCCTTCGACTTATAGAATTGTGCAAGTGAACAAAATCAGGGCTGGCAAATATAGAACGCACTTTGAGCCTGTTCCGCCATTGGCTAAAAAAAACTGATTTTGAGTGAACAAACCAGGAATATTTTTTATTTGGGTATATCTTATGCAGGGAAAGCATAACAAAATTCTTAAAAAAGAACAGGAAGGATGTGATAAACATAGGCAATTCACTCTATAAGAGCGCCACGAACAAATTTGCGTCTCAAGAAATGTACGGAACTAAATGGAGATCATCTTGTACACATACTGTAGAAAAGAAGGATAAAAATTTGAAAATACTAGTATTTTATAATGTATAGTATTTTAGTTTAAAAAATGGTTAAGTAAATAATTATGTTTAACGTTTGACCGACATTGGACCAAGGATTATTTTGTTTTGTCCAAAACTTTATACACAGGGCCTTATTAAAGTTGGAATCTTTTTTTCTAAGGGTATCATATTAGCGGTCAGCTAGAATACATTTTAAATAAATAGAAAAAATATCTATATGATCATAAAGTACAAGAACAAATTAATGTATCAAATCACTACTTGATGACTTCCATGTAAGAAATATCAAAAGTATTATATACTTATGTTTTGAACGGCTAAAGAAACTTGCCTTATCAAGTTTACCACATGATGTTCAATTTTTTTATAATTGGTACAGCTTCATAAAATTAGCCACAAAATTTAACAAATCTTGAGAGTGAACGCCTTTTTACTAAAACCTTAGATTTGTTATAAAGCATAACATATGTGGAACAAAAACATATGAATGATAGTGAAGAAAAACTAAATACATGTATACATACATAAATCAGTTGAAAAACGTTCAGTTCATTGCTGAAAATTTAATGCTAGGCGTTAAAAAACAAATTAACAAATTCCCCCCCCCCCCTTAAATGTAATTTTAACTGTTTAGTCCTTTAAGAAGGGAAAAGTCTGATAATTAAATTCCTGTAATACAATTTGGTATTTTATCAAACGTCTACATATGTTGTTCACATTGATAATTTTGGTATTTATTATGCAGATAATATAGGAATTCCTCATTAGTTTTAGCCAAGGAAACGAGAAATTTTCAACAATTCAAATTAATTTATTTTCATTCGAGAAATATATATATATATATATATATATATATATATATATATATATGGTATATATCTATATATATATTAAATAAACATAAATTTAGTAAAGTTTTTCAATAATGAAGTGAGTTATTTTGATTTTTCTTAAATTGAAGGTATCTTTGGTATTTTATAATGCATAAGGAAATGCATTTGCTAAATGACGTTGACCTTATAGTTGGCAATTGCCCAAAATAATATATGTATGATATAAATTGGGTGAATGCAATCTTCCATAATAACAAAAAAAGGAGGGGTCAAGATATGTCATTTAATTAAGATTTTTCTCTTAAATTATGAGTTTGTTATTGTACCTCTGCTCAAAGAAGCATGTGTTTATAGTCGCAACTGATATAGGATGCAAACACTTGGTGTATTTATAGTTCATTGTATCAAATAATTACTGATGAAGAAGAAAATAAATACAATTATTTCAAGTCATTATTTGCATTGACAAACATTTAACCTTATTGAAATTACGTTGTTTTTATTGACTGGTGAAATATATAACTGAATAAAAATGACATTTGATTGTTTAAAACACAAATATACAATGAAGGAAATATAAAAAGTTTTTATAATAGAGAGAGCAGGATTCATTTTTATTCTACATCTTTGCAGACTTTGACAGGTTAAGAATAACATAGAAAAAGTGTTTATAAAAAGTAATTTCTTACTTGATATAGAAAGTATTTATATTTGGATTAAATTTATAATGAAGAATCCCCAAAATTATGGGTTTTAATGTTGTTGTTTGTTTGTTTAAACCCTAAGATAGCCCCAACCTATCGAAATTTGATCTTACATCAGCCGTACTAATCTATTATTTTGTGTAATTTACTTATTTCCAAACATAAATAAATTACTAACAATCAAAAATATTATACGAAACTACATTAATTTTCATGGACAAATTCTGAACCAAAATTTACTTACATAAGTCGAATCATAATTCTCGAATTGATAAACTTTGCCAAGATTAAAATTATTGTCAAAACTCTATCCATAACACCAAAAATATTCAGTCATTTTAGAATCATATATATGATAAGATTTTGTTTTATTTTTGATTTTTGCATCCACATAAATTATGATTTGTCCCACAATGTAATTTGGTTTGTGCCATCTTATTACTGGCAATTTTTATCTTTCTCAAGGGCGTGAGTTTAGCCAAAATTAATTACAATATATTGTATCAAACATTTATCACTAGCTATGAGCCATTTTTAATATATTTTCAATACAGGTTCGAATCCCGAGAGGGGATGTTCATTTTTGATCTACCTCATTGATAAGATCCTTGGTTGAATAGACTAATTTTAATGCTATAGTGCTTATTTATATCCAGTCGGATGCAATGCTATCGAACCAATTAGGCACAAAAATACATATATATATCAGGGTGATCATACATTTGTATCAAATCGGTCGACTCTTTGATCATATTAAAATGCATTATTCCAAACAAGGTGCTTCAGTATGAATATAGTTATCAGGTGTTGAGAAAAAGCTTTTTATGTATATTTTATGCCTTTGAATATAAAAGATGAATTGAAATTGCATTATCTTTGCATACTGACAATGAAACAAGACTTCTTTTATATTTTTCCTTGTATAAAATCTTGAAGGTATAAAGTTACTTTATAAAAGTTTGTGCTCTTTTAAATGTGACTTTTTCTACATAAAAGAAATATGTTTCAAGTATATTCATGTAAAGTATATGGATATAAAAAAGGCTAGTTTAATTAAGAACTAGAGGCATATATACACTCAGAGAGTGCAAACCTCCGCCGTCACGGGGTCCTTATGAGCCTTCCGAGGCGGATTTTTCACGACTGGGGCGGCGTAGAGGGATGGGGGAGGGTTCCCCTCGACGGAAATTCCGAGAGGAAGACGCTCCCGGCACCCGATTTCACAGCACAGCGATATCTATTGGCAGAGTAGGCTAACTTGAAATAATTATTAGTATTTAGCTCGTTTTGCATCTTAATTCTGCACTCAGAGATGCCAAAATTTAATCACTTGTTCCTTTTTGGCATTTCCAACAACTCCACAAAGTTTCATCCAAATCCGTTCCGTACTTTTTGAGTTATCCTGCTGACAAACAAACCAACAAACAAACCAACGCCAGTGAAAAATATATACACTCAGAGAGTGTGTACCTCCGCCGATCCCCACAACATTCCCATTCAAACATTCTCCCTTTCACACGCCCGATTTTCTATCTCTAATCATTGTTTCCTCTCTGTTAGCTCATTTTGCTTATTAAAAAAGCACTCAGAGACGGGAAGAGGAAGAAGTTTAAGCTACGTCACTGGGTTAACATAGTCCTGAGCTGATATAATGACAATAATACGTCAATGAATATTTTTTAGCGTTTGTTCTTTCCTACTCCCTGAATAGAGACCCCATTTCATTTAGTATTTTGCTCATTTTGCATATTAAAAAAGCACTTAGAGATGCCAAAATTTAATCACTTGTTCCTTTTGGCATTTCCAACAACTCCACAAAGTTTCATTTGAATCCGTTCAGTACTTTTTGAGTTATCCTGCTGACAAACAAATAAACAAACCAACAAACGCTAGTGAAGACAATACCTCCTTCGGAGGTAACAATATCTCCTTCGGCGGAGGTAAATATAACACGTTAATTTTTGGATAGAGAGCATATTGATGAAATACTAACATCAAAAGCATACAGCATCGAAATGATTTTATTTAAACCATCAATTTCTGTATACAGAAAAACAATCAATTATCTTCAGGCTTTGTTTACTAACGTTTATTTTCATTATTTTTGTGTATATATGTTTCGAGAGAATTGCATCCGACAGGATATAAATAGGTAAGCATACTAGCATATAAATTAGTCACACGAACCTAGAGTCTTATCAATGAGGTAGGCCAAAAATGAACATCCCCTCTCGGGAGTATTGGAACCTGCACCCCCAACACGCCCTAACGCACACGGCTATCGCACTCCATTAAAATAATTAATAGTTAAGGGAGTGTGACACCTCAGTGTGTTAAGGCGTGTTCAACGATCAATGACTTCCGAGAGGGGAAGGTCAAAGAATGTCAAAGGACTAATTTACACGCTAAAATGCTTATTTATATCCAATCGTAGGTTATCTATCGAACCAAATATGTAAAAAAGTAGATACCATAAACAGTCCACACAAAAACAACCTTTTTTGACTATTAAATTTTACGACAATGATTTATACTCTTAAGAGTTGTCAATCCTCTTACCCAGGGATGGGCAAACTTTTTGACTTGCGGGTCACGTTGGGTTATATAATTTGAAAAGGGACCACAGCAGTACATTGATTGTCCACTTTCCTTTTCTTTAATCCGCTCATTTTTTTACAGAAGGGCTCAAATGGCAATGAGAAAATTCAAAAGAGAAATAAAGAGTAAGGCGCGGCCTAAATGTCAGCGCGCCATCTATTTGTGAAACGCAGTATTGTATGGACAAGGCGAATGATTTATGAAGCAATATTATTTTATTTACTGGACAAGCTCGGCGGACCGGATTAAATTGTCTAACGGGCCGTATACGGCCCGCGGGCCTTAGTTTGCCCATGTCTGCTCTAACCCATTCTAGAATAGTATATACTTTTGATTGATTAAAAGACAATTTTTACAATGAAGAAAATATAAAGTGCTAATAAAACTTATTTTGAAGAATAACATACAATTATCGAATATACAACCACCTATTATTATTCATCCTCACATAAATTATATCACATTCTCGACAGTAGACTCTTTCGCAACGTCATACATTTTAGCTATCATATTTGGATGATGAGCAATACAATAGAAATAAGTTCTCTTAATAATCAGAGTGATTATCCTTTTTCCACTTGCGATAAAAATAAAATGGATAAAAATGTACTCGTACTAAGCGATACACGATATAAAAATCAACTTGTCGTTATTAATAAAAAGAAAGCATTTTAAAACTTTGTTCACATGTAATGCTAGCTACAAAAATTAGATCTTTTAATGAAATAAATAGAAACGATGTTGTGTAAAATGATGTTTCTGATAAATTTAATCATTTGTCAACGTGTTTCACAAAAAGTACCGTGCTTCACACCTCATTTTTGGAGACTATCGATAAGGGATACACAAAAACTTATTACATATACATAATATCTTTTTTTACCTAAGGGATAACTTACATTTTGATTGTTTTATTTGATTTATATCGTTATTATTATAAGGAACAAGTTTTTATTTGAAGCAAGGGACTCCGTATTGTTGAGATACTTAATTGTATTAATATTTAGATCTGAAACACTGAAATACGTACAAAAATGTAGTGATTTTAGATCCTAATGGAATATACTTAAGCAACAATAGTAGCTACTCAAGCATCAAACTTTCTATTTGATTGCATTTAAAAAAATGTTTTCCAACTAACTGTAATTACGTCCTATTATAGACTTCTATATTATTATGAGTACAAAAGAGTGTATTATGTATCTGTGGTCCTCTTTCCTTTAGACCAAAAAGAGAAAGCCATTGAGCGAATGAGAGAAAGAGAATAATAATAATAATAACAATAATACCCCCCCCCCTTCTCCTCCACTTGTTGATTGTCAACGAAGTTCCCTCTTCTTAAGCTTTTATCCCCTTTTTATGCTCAGACTTAACTCCTAATTATGATTACCTACCTTATCTGTCCCGGTGGGAATATAGAGTAGATCCAATGACTCCGGCTTTCCCGCATCCGGGTGTCCAGATGGGGGCCCCAGGGTGAATCCCTTGGTTTTAACCCACAGCTTAAACTTGGAGTCCTCAGAGGAATCCCCACTGACGGAGGAGCGTAGCTGGCTCAGGATCCGGGCATACTTCCGTGCCGTGATGGTCTTTGTCTTGGCAGAGTCCCCATAGGTGCTATTGACCCAAGGGCTATACTGGGAGAGCATGATTTGACGCACAGAAGAGGAATAGCCGCAGGGGGAGGAGTGTGGAGGGGAAATGGAAGTGGATGAGACGTTCACGGGAGAGCTGGAGGAGGACGTGACGGAGTCCGTTCCTCTGCCCAGAACTGGGGAACTGGAGCTCTCAGCCATCATAGCCAACATCCTGGAAATATATTATGATTGCCTCCTTCACAACCTGTCGATCTCCTGTGGTGTCTAAGCGAATGTATGTGCCATATTTACTCCATCACCAGCTATATGGCTAAATCTACTTAAATCTAATCTAATAATAATCTACGACTACTTCCGCCACGCAGTGAGAAGGACTCCTTCACCCACCAAGCACCACCACTCTGACAAAAAATATATGTATCAACCAGGTGGAGAGGAGAAGGAGAATCTATTTTTTATCCTTCTTTCTTGCTCCTCCAAAGAAAGGAGGCCAAGAAGAAGAAAAAGATGCTGTTGCTTACATTCAACAAACTTTTTTTACGGCCACCTGCTAGAAAAAGAAGAAGCAGCAGAAGAAGAGGCCACATAAAGTCCCACTTGATTCGGGACCCTCGCACGCCCGGGGCAGAAGTGGCGCGCTCTCTTTTCTTCTCTTTCTCTATCTCTCTCTCTTACTTATTGGGCCTGGGATTAATCATTATTACTTACTTAGGGGGGGGGGGGTTGATGTTTCTCCTTTGCTTTTTTCCCCACCTCCCTACCCAAAGACCACCACCTGGACCAATCTGGCCGCTTTCTCTTCCTTGTTTTGTGTCTGCTCTTCTTCTTCTCCTTATTATTATTATTTTCCTTTTCTCCCATTTCCCTGTTGCTTAATCAAACTATACAAAAGGAGGGGGAAATTGTTCAAACGAACCCTGTAAAATAATCAACCATATAATATGATTTTTTTGATTTTTTTTCCACAGTTCATAAAAATATATACAAGCATAAAAAACAGAATGTATATAAAAAGATGTTAATGCGTAAAAACATAATTAAACATTTTAGTTTAAAATTTTAACATCAAATATGAACGAGCACTAAAATACAATTATAATTAAACAACTTGACAATCCAAAACAAAACATAAATTAACGATAAAACCGGTCTATTTTAAATCCTTGAATTGATGTAAAAGTTTTTTAATAATTTTTCCATAAGGCAGGGAACACGAAGGGAAGTAGCGAATTAGATCAGCAGCCCAACTCCACTTTCCATCGGTGACAGAGGGGATCTTGAGGTCCAACGCCGCGTATCTTGCCGCAGCCGCAAGAATAATTGCCCACGGACTGATAGGAGAGTGAGATGCTAACCTCTTAGCTATAAGAGCTTTGGCAATATGATTTCATTCTAAATGGCTCAGTGTCGACCAAGACACAGATTAATTTCATATCAAAAATGAATCGAAGCTCCTTAAATTTGAATTTAAAATCAAAAGTTGATGTTCCAATGAAAGTATGCAATAATATTTGATTTGCAGGTTTTTGAGGTATTTTAACCTTTTTATAAGATAATAAAAATAATTTAGTCTTTATATTCTGGGTCTTTCGGGATGAAAAAAATGTATGGAATTGCAAAATGACTTTCTTTTGGCTTTAAAAAATGGTGTAATTATAAACATTTATTTTGAATTGTTAGCTTCTTTGACACATCAACTTGAAAATATTCAATATGATTTGTTAATCTAACTTATTGGACGACAATCACATAACGGCGGAAGCATTTATACAGTTTATGTAGAAAAACCAAGGAATCACACTACTACATTATCAAAAGTCATGAAGCCAAAGACCTATGCTATTTTTTCGATATATAGTTTGTTCTCAGCACAACATTAAAGACTATATAGTAGCTACAAATTGTATCAATGAACATAGAAAGCAGATCTTATTATCTTTACCATTTGATACTCTAGCATTCAAGTATATATAAATTTTAGAAATTAACCCTAAAATTGATCGCCTTTAAAAAATCAAATTCATGTCTTTATTTACTATTATCGTGATTTTCTTTGAAGTCCTCTCAAGTTTGTATAATGCAACACTAATCGTATTTGGTTAACTTTAACACTTTCATTTAATTTATTATATTTACTTCACAAAATGTAACATATATAAGTATCATCGAAATCAAATGACACTTGAGTAAACGTGACACGTGCGCTGAAACTTTTCTTTTCATTCAGTACCAAAAAATTATTTAAAGTAACGTTCTGAATCGTATAAAATAATTAAAACTAATACTTTATGTATTTTGATCCATGTATCGTGTACCGGATTATACCAGTTTTTAAGTATAATCGACTTAAAACTTCAATTTACTCATTCTATATGAGTATAGGTAACATGTTTTCGTATCCCATATCTTTGATTATATTGGAAGGCATAGTGATCTTTTGAGAAATAATGTCATAAAAAAAAAGGAATCACAATGTTGGTTTGAGCAGTTATCACTTATCAGCAAAGATGCGACTATTTAATTCTGCACTCCCATGAAAGTTAGAAACAAAACAAACACATGGACACGCATGTAAATCAAATCATTTCTTACATGCACTTAATTTTTACCGGATTTGTTTTGTCAATAACTGTTAATTGCCTGTTGGAGCACAAAATATTTTGTTAAAGGGAATCAGCAAACAAACAAGCTTGTAACATTATAAATGGTCGGCAGTTGTCGAAATTAACCCCCCTGGGGATCAGCTGGGATCGTCAAGGTTCCTTGACGGTTAACGATCTACAAGATCTACATCAAGTCGAGGTTAACCGAACAGAAGTGAAATCCCATATGCATGATGGCTATCATATAATCGATTAATGCCGATCCAACAAAATCGATGACTGTGCTCTCAAAAAGCACCATCACGTAAACAGTCCAAGACTTGAAGTTGGCATCCTAAAGCTAGGGAAGAGACACATTTTAACGCCTCAGATAAAGGAACCCATTTTAGAAAAGTTTATTCTTTGTAACTAAAACATTAAAAATAAGTATATCTCAACAGAGATAATGAAACAAGGATAAAGGGAGTACTAAAAATAATATATCACTCTACAAACAAAAATACAAGATTCCTCTCTCAGATTTACAAGGAAATTGCATTTTATATAATTGAACATCCTTCATTCCCAATCTACTAAATAGATCCCTTTGTATATATAAAATAAGTTTTTGATAATTAAATTTCTTAAAAAGTAATAAAAAATGTGAATTAGTACGTTTTTTTTTCTTCAAGTAAATATATATTTTTTTTCATATGTTATATGAGCATCAACATCCCTTCTGTATGACGACTACTTCCTTGAGCATAGAAAGCAGGCAGGTTTTCCTCTTACCTGTCAATAGGGTCGTACTTTCCACTTGATTGACTCAAAAACTAGTCGTAATAATACCAACAAGAAAAAGAAGAAGAAGAACTGAAGAGTGCTTTGAGCGAAGAAGAGAGCTTAGAAACTCAATACATTGATGGGAGACATATTGAATATAGGGAGAAAAACAACAAGCGTTGCGTTTGATCTTAGATTTAAGCACTTTCTTGATATACAAATAAAATTGTTTTGATACATGTTAACTAGTTAGACAAAAGTAAAAGTATATATAGGGAAATTGTAATATATTTTGCCAAATATTTTCATATATACTAAAAAAATAGTTGTGTGAAAGTAAACTGTATACGCGTATATATAAAAATAAATAAACAAATATATTATATATATATATATATATATATATATGTGTGTGTGTGATATTAAAAACTGTTTGTAATATATTGCCCCTTCAAATCAAATATCGGTCTTTCTGAAGTCCAATCTATAGGTATAATAATAAAACTTAAATATCAGAATATCATTTTGAGAATCGAAATTGTCGATTGAGGTCCATAACAAACAAACAAACAAACTTCATAAATACATTTTTGTTTTCATTTACTTATCCCTGGATACATATAAAAGATTTGCTTGTTTTTGGTCACCTCCTTAATTGTAGACGAATTTTTCGTATTTCTATGAACAATCTATTTATTTTATCTTTATGATTCAAAGTAACTCCCTGTGTACAACCAACTCCAGCACTTGTTTGTTCCATGCAAGCGTCACTTGGTTCTTGGGTGCTACGTATCAATATTATGGTAGGTTGGAGTTAGTAATTTACCTCCAGCATCGGGTTCCTGTTGTCACTTATGATATTTTGAAGTTGCAAAATCTGCATTCATATATCTTGTTCAAAATTAATGCATGTTTGGAATTTCAACCCAACCGCAAGTTAATCTTATAGTGCGTAATCCTGGGTCACCTGATCTTACTATAACAATATAAAAGTCAGAACGTTCGCGAATGTCACATTTTCCACCTTTCTTCACCATGGACGATTTTGTGTTGATGGGGATTATCTTTGAATATGGGAAAGAATGTAAAATATTTTATAAAACTCATTCTAACCACCAAAAAAAAAAACTATTGTATTATGAAACGGCTAATTTTAGTCAAATCGACGTACATAAAAATGATCTACCTCAAAATAAATGTCCCTTTTTATAGCCCAACACGATTTATTGATATTCTGACATGTAAATAAATCATTTAATCTAGTCTGCTTAATACAATCATATAAATGACAATAACATTTTTATGCCCTATTTTTTTTTAATGTTGCTTGTATTTTAGTATAATCTATTTTTACATTTTTTTCATTTAGGTTAACGAAACAAATAAATGTAACCGGAACAAAATAGGGTTATCTTAAAAAATGAATATATTTTGCTATGTACAATGATAAGATTACAATTCTTGGCTACTGATAAATAATTAACTTATCAGATGAATGTTAACTCCCAACTTTTAAATCATTTTAAACCAATGATTTTTTCATTTTTTAAATTAAAGCTTGATATATATTCCTTTTATAGAAAGAAAGACGTATTGACAGATGTAAAGAAGTACTTATTCTTAAGTATTTAATAGGAATATTCTGTGGCGAAAAGCCCAACCCAGGCCTGAACTATTTAAGGTTCTACATATAATATATATTTGTACATTGTATGATTAATAATACTAAATCAATCAAAAGATGGCATTAAAAGTGATTAAATGTAATGTTAACTCGATTGTTATGTTGTTTTTGTGGATGACAACCCGTTTTACTAAACTAGTGAAATAGACTGAATAGTGATTACAAGAATTCATGAACTGTTTTATTGTTTTTGTGTACAATTACATATATTGATGACTGCACATTCCGCAAGACTTTTGCATCCAAAGGAAATCACATCCAAATGACAGTAAATCGACCAGGAATCGCAACAAGACATTTCATCGTAGCAAGCTGAAAATAAAAGTAGTTAATTATATAATATAAAAGTCATCTTCATACTATGTGAAATTGAGAATACACCATCAAACCTAAATTTTACAGTTTGTTAAAGAGTGTGCATAATTTTGTTTAATTACAGCCAAACAAACACGACCAAAAGCGGCATATGATTTTCATCATATATATGGTATTGTACTAAATTGCAATTAACTGATAATCAGTCATTTAAATTATTAATATGAATAAGATAGTAATTATCACGAATTGATTAACGTTATTTATTTATGTGTAGGTCACTTACGTGTTGTTGTTGTCGTTGTACTGGTCGTTGTCGTTGTTGTACTGGTCGTTGTCGTTGTGGGGCAGACACCACATGTGTGTTGACATTTTCCTGGATGCCCAAAATGTGACAGTGGTCCACCAAGTGTTCACAACATATAATTTATCGGTGCATGCTAATGAAAAATGAAAGTTTTTAAATTTTTTAAAGAGATAAATCTAAGGTATGTAGTAAAATAGCAAAATGATAGATACGTGCAAAATGCCTAAAATATGGCTCACTGGGATTTCTATCTATTTGACAAGGTTATACTGTAGTTATATTTGAGGATATGAGTAAAAGACAAGAAAAGGATCAACACTGCAGTGCTTATCTATTGGTCTGTATTCGTATTTAATTATCTACTCACAGGCCCAATAACCCATCAAGTACTCCTATGCCTTATTTGTATTGCTTTTCTTTTTTAAAGAATTATCGAATTAGTTCCAAATTGCTTGAGCTTACTCAATCATTTCATTCCACTTACGTGATATCGTTAATTCAGTTGTGCAATTGGATGACGATTCAGTTCCTGTTTTGGTGTTTCCATTTATGCATGGAAAAAGATCAAAATATACAAAATCATTGATTTGTTATTAAATGAAGAATTATAATCAGCTTGTATTTAAATAACATGAAGGCCCTTTACATCATTTGGCTTCGAAAGTTCTTAACAAAAAAGTGATTCTGTCATCTCATTGATATTGTCAGTCTTGCCTTTTTATATTGAAAACTCCTCAAAAGTCATCTTTGATATAAATATGAAGAACAAAAACAGTTTAGCATTCTACAATTACAATTTTACAATTTAATGTTCATGGAACCATTGGTTTGAGCATTAAATCTACGTAATATCCATTATTTCAATGGTTTGGTATAAGACATGAGTTTTGTTCATTTACCAGAGGTTGTCGCTGTTGTTGTGGTGGTTGTTGCTGTGGTTGTTGTTGTGGTGTTGGCTGTAGTGGTTCTTGTTGTGGTGGTGGTTATTGTGGTAGTTGTTGTTGTGGTTGCTGTTGTAGTGGTTGTTGTTGTAGTGGTTGTTATTGTGGTGGTGCTTGTTGTGGTAGTTGTTGTAGTGGCTGTGTCGTGGTTGTTGTAGTGGTGGTTGTAGTAGTAGTTGTTGTGGATGTTGTTGTGGTGCTTGTTGTGGTGGTTGTTGTTGTTGTGGTGGTTGTTGGTGTAGTTGTTATGGTGGTTGTTGTTGTTGGTGGTTGTTGTTGTGGTTTTGTTGTAGTAGTAGTTGTTGTGGTTGTAGTGGTTTTGTTATTGTGGTAGTTGTTGTTGTGGTTTTTGTTGTAGTAGTTGTTGTTGTAGTTGTGTTGTTGTAGTGGTTCTTGTTAATGTGGTAGTTGTGGTTGCTGTTGTAGTGGATGTTGTTGTAGTGGTTGTTATTGTGGTGGTGCTTGTTGTGGTAGTTGTTGTAGTGGATTTTGTCGTGGTTGTTGTAGTGGTGGTTGTAGTAGTAGTTGTTGTGGATGTTGTGTGGTGCTTGTTGTTGTTGTAGTTGTTGTGGTGGTTGTTGGTGTAGTTGTTATGGTGGTTGTTGTGTAGTTGTTGTGGTGGTTGTTGTTGTGGTTTTTGTGTGTAGTAGTTGTTGTTGTAGTTGTTGTGGTGTGTGGTTGTTGTTGTTGTTCTGGTTGTTGGTGTTGGTGGTGTGGTTGTTGTGTAGTTTTGTGTTCCTTTTGGTGTGCTCGTTATTCCAACTTTCCCCCCTGATACTTAGAAAACCAATGATATATATCATATTATGGAAACCAAGATTACCTTTCGGAGGGTCTAATACCAAAGTGGATCTACAAGATATGGCCTCAGAAAAAGTAATGAACCCTTTTTGAAAACGTTGTAGAGTAGGTTGCGTTGACGACTAAATGAGGACCTTCAACTTCAGCAAAATCACTTTATGTCGGGTCATAAGTCTTATTTTGTCCGTGGAAGAGTAAAAGCTCAAGAGTAGAAGACCAAACAAAGTGAAGCTCAAGGAGATCAGGGACGCCTTTGAGGTGAATTCAACCATGAAGATATTAGACTACGCCAAGAAGAGGCACTTCTATCGGTCTACAGTTGGTTAAGCCATCAAAAGACTGGTGGCAAGTCTCTTCGAAAGGACCACTTCTGTCATAACAATATAAAGAAGTCAATAAGGATCGTTGCAAAAAAAACTTTTGAATTATAAGACACACAGTGGCGACCGGGCAATTTTTTCTCTCTGATATAAAGACCTTCACTCTTGACACAGGGTACAACAAACAAAATAATCAGTTGGTATGTTTTGGTAAGGCTGATAATATCATCAGAATCATTACCAAGACAAATCATCTGGCCTCTGGGATGATTTAGGGGTCGTGGCTTCAAAAGGGGGACAATTCCACCTATTTGGTTTCCTTTTGGATGTTGATTTTCTGCAGCTGACTACTTGGTGGTTTTGAAAGACAATGTGGTCCAATATATATCAACAAGACCATGAAGAAGTCCAACAAAGCCAATTATGTATTTGAGTAAGACTGACCCTCGGCCATACTACCAAGAGGTGACAACATGAACTTTTGGCCCAAAGACATTTGTCCAGATTTGAATACATTGAATAACTCTATAGGATGGCAAATTGAGGAAAAGGCATGAAAAGCCCACCACCTGAATATTGAAGCCCTGAATATATATATATATATATATATATATATATATATATATATATATATATATATATATATATATATATATATATAGAGAGAGACAAACGTAATACGTTATACTATTTTCTAAAATAAAAATAGTTGCTTGTTAAGGATATATTTTCTTAATTTACCAGATGCTGTCATTGTTCCTGTAGTTGTTTTGGTTGTTGTAGATGTTGTTGGTAACAGTGGTGTCACAGTTCCTTTTATAACAGGTGGACAAGGATATGCTCTCAAAATCTTTTTTAGATCCATGGAAGATGGCTTTTCAGCATGTCCAATTTTGCCTTCGCCAAAAGAGTTTTTTCTTAGGGTTAATAACCCTGCTTCCATTTTGTGATCCTCTTAAAGCAAATAAAATTGTTTTAAAACATTATTTGTAAAAAGCCAACTCGGGTAGGACTTACAAAGATAAATCATAATGCATTATGGAGTAAAAGTCGTATGGAAGATCGAAGGTATTTACTCGTAGACCAGAGTAACATTGATTCAAGTTTTGTATAGGTCCCTTAGAATTGCAAAGCGGAGGCAAGGGATCTTCTTTGGGGCTGGCATACCTGAACCAGTTAGCGATATTAAATGTTGGCTCTATGTTTTTCCACTTTATGTCTACATGTTTCATCTCGGTCGGGCCTCGAATGTTCATGTACAAAGCCCAGTACATGGAAAAGCTGATGTATAATGCTGGAGAAGCGCTAAAACCAGAGATTCTATACACTAAGAATAGTTTACCAATCATCATTTTCATTCTAAAAGGCTTACCATGCAAAATGGTGAGTCATCCAGCTCCAAAAGTGAACCTTCCTTCCTTTATTAAATCCCAGGTTGGCCCTACAAACATTCTTACTCCGGTTGATCATCAAGTAGTTGGAATCTCTTCTTCGTGGAGTTAACGTAACACAGGTATTCGCATTCAGGTATTTGATCGCTTTCAAAATGTCATTGATGGCAGTACCGTTAAATCCTTCTCCAATTACATATGGCACAATGTTGTTGGGCCATATGTTGTCTTTTCCATGAAGGAAGTTTCGAGAAATGAGGGCCGCTGTATCATGTTTGTCAATCCATAAATTGCATATCTGTCCACCTATTTGACCAAGAAAAAATGTAAATAGAATGGGTATGCCTACCACCGATCAAAACCATGAGCTTACAAGATCCCGATAAAAGACCAAAGAAGGCTAATATCAATCCGACGAGCTTCATTGCAGAAAAAGTAGGAATTGAATACTTTTCTAAATAACTAATACAGACTATATCCTACAAATTATATACGTTTATTACAGGTGTAATTGTTAATACAAGAATCAAAATACTCCCAGAGGACAAGTTGTACAGATTTCAAGTAGAGTAATTCTTTAAAAAAATAACTTACATTATAATGAAAATTTGGATGACTTAATATATTTTCATATTCCAGCAAACAAAACATGGCCAAATAAGTACTTTATCGAACAAATGAATATGAAGGTTTTTGTATTATACTCGTAATTTGTTTATCAACAACATATTATTGCGCCATGCTATTCTGAAACTACCTTAATAAGCTAAATGTAGGGTCGAGGCATATTAATGTAAACACAAGTATGATATATATATATATATTTATTTATTTATTTATATGATATTAATACTTGCTCCATTCCTCGGATTTATGTAAAAATAGTCTTGGTTTCCTCATTTTATCCGCCTCCTTTCACCTTCAGCAAAACATCACACCTCTTTTACGTACAGCAAACCTTAAATTCCTCCTGAGTACTCCAGACTATTCTCAAGCATCACGCTTGAAGAATCTATTTTGTTTTAAATGGCATTATTGCCATTTAAATAATAAATCATCACACGGACAAATAACAATCAAACGAATACTTCATATTTTTTATATTTCAAAGAATGTTAGAACAAAAATATATCCAAACATTTTATAACTATATAATAAAATCGGTCGAACTGTTATTCCTCTAAATAACTCGTTACTTTGTGTTCTTAAATCCAATTGAGCTTTAAAATGTCGTAGCCTTATCATATTTCGTGTCTTGAAGGAAAAAAAATCAGATTTTTCATACTTATTCCCATATAATTAAATCAGAACTTCAAAAAATCTGTTTATGACTGAAGACTATGGTCTAGAGCTGGTGAATGAAATGCTTTAAATTTTTCATTACATAACTTTAACAGAAGTAATCTGAATTCACCATCATTCCTCCCCTTGATAAATGGTATATCATGGCGTACAATCATTGCTTAGTATAATGTCGATACTTTTATCTTGAATATGGCATTTTGTAGCAACATATCCAGACAAATAACTAACTTAGGTTCCATTTTTTAAACTGATGTAGTTGGTTTTGTAAAATTATGTATGGTCAAAAGCAAGTTGGTCAATAAATACACAATTCAAATTTGGTAAAGCCTTCTTCGAAATAAGTTGAATTAAGCACGTCTCCAGTGACTATCTTTGTTACGGAATCTTTTTCGACTTCATCCACCACCCTAATATCATCAAGCTGAGGTTTTATCTTTTCTGCAGGATTGCTTATTAAAACTTCGGCATTTTTTCATATTTCGAGTGTCCTTATTTTTTTATATTTGCTAAAGCTCCTGAGTTATCTTCATCACCAAGAGCAATCCTCAAACTTATAAAAAGGACATGAAACACTAATTCACGGAAGAAAGATCGAGTCTATTTTATAGTATATCGCATTCCTCTGAAATCAAGGCAATTCAATTTTGTTTAACCTGATCAACAATTTGAAATGAATCCAAAAACCATTCCTTTTTGTCCAAGGCATTAGATAGATTTTCACCAATTTAATGTACACTTACCATATATTTGCCTGCTATTTAATAGCTCAAACTAATTGTTAATAATATCAATGGCCTTTGGCCCTTGCTTCCTTACTTGGATTATTATTGTAAAAGCCCTGGCCACTTTATGACTAAGGATTTATTTTTTCTGCTCCAGTTATTCAAAGAGACGTTTACTCATAGACCTCACCATCAAAGTTGTAACACTATATTTTTTGGAGTGATGAAACCATTTTTTATCAGGGGTTACACCTCTCTTTGCCTGGCTAGAGTATATGTCTGATTATGGATCTATGTACTTTTTAATGTTTTTACAATGGATTCTAGTCGCTTGAGTCTCATTTTAAGAACTCTCACTTTGGCTTTTTGTTTATATATATTTTTAATATTTTAATTTGAGATCATCTATCTTTTTAACCAAACAGGAATGATCGGTCCAATCACTGACATATTGTGTCCTATGGCCCTTTGCCATTTAACTGTTTACAAATCAGTTTGCTTCTATTCTCATTTGTCTCCTCGAGCAATGCAAAATCAAATATTGATCATATTCTGTTTAAACATCCTAACCCAAATAATTTTTGTGCGAGTAGCAACAGAATCGAATATATCAACTTCAAGTGCAAATGTAATAATGAAAATATATTGGATAATCCCTTTTTACATGATGTGCCTCTTACAAATTTGAGATTTTTGCAATTGTGTTCATTTATACTATTAATATAGTTCCGTTTGCAGTTCATTTATAAATTTTTATTAAATAAGACGTAGATGAAGAACATTTTTATTGATACATATATATGATATAATAAAATAATATTTTCTCTGTTTTATAACATACAGTATATATGTAAAATCAGTTGAGCACATGTTCAATTGACTACGAGGTATGATTGTTTATAATGATAATAAATTGTGTAGATTCGATATTTGAGTTAGCTAAGAGACTAGGAGTACCTTCTAATTTAGTTCACCTCTGAAGGAGGGAACTTCACTCACCAATCAGTGAAGTCATATGAAAGAATGTAGGAGGAGCCCTTGCGTAATCCCATCTCCTTTTCAAGATTCATGGGCCTAAAAGCTTACTTTCCATTGGTGAAGTCCCTCTTTTCTACTCCGAGACTCTTTGGGACGGGAGTTAGTTAAAACTACGTTTCCATACTAATGCTTACCCCTCATTCTATTTATCTGACTCTCTTTATTTCTGTATCTTTTTCTTTACCTACCTTTTTGGTCGAAAAAAAAATAATAAGTACAAATCTTCGGGTCTCGATGGATTAGGAGGGCGTACATTCTTTCTTCTTCCTAAGGAAAGGGCTCCTTATCTGTATGCTATTGGTGAACATATGGAAAAACGGGGAACGATGCCGTGCTCTCTCTCTAAAGCAAGAATTGCGCTTATTCCGAACAAAGGAAATGATACAGACTTTAATCATTGGAGGCCTATCACTGTTTTAAATGAAGCTTATATAATTTTATTGGGTGTTTTAGTCAAGCAAATTGAGCCAATTTTAAATATAAACATAAAGGGTGAACAGAAGGTTTCCTCAAAAAGGGGAAAATAACGGATATATCACGAAACATTAATGCAGCTATAGAATCACTTCACAAAAGTAATAAATTTGGTGTATTGATAGCTGTTGATTTCAGTAAGGCTTTCGATTCAGTTCATCATAATCACATTTTAAAATCGTTAAAAGACTTTTACCTAAACGTTATTTTAACCCTATAAAAGCTCTGTTAGTTAACGGCTTTTCGATTATCTCTTTGGATGGCAAATACAGTACACCAATTTTACTCAAGAAAAGTTGCAGACAGGGTGTCCTGTAGCCCCTCTTCTTTTATCGCTACAATAGATGAACTTACACGAACCCTAACAAGAAAATATAATGGGTTTGGAGTATCCTTCATGAAGGAAAACATCTAATGGATCTCTACGCAGATGGTATCACGTTAATGGTCCAAGCTACTTCTGAAAGTCAACTTATTAGTCGAATTAATATTTTACTGTCCGCTTTTACAAAGTTTTCTATTAAATCAGGCCTAGCCACAAACCATGCTAAAACAGCCATATTACCCTTGGGATCCTGGTCTCCCGAACAGCACATTACTATCTGTGGATGTAAAGTTGTTAAATCAGTTAATGTTCTAGGGATAGAATGGATGAAAGAAAGAGCATCGCAAAATGACTGCAAAAAGTTTAAATGTAATGATTTATAAAAAGATACAACAATGGCGCAGTTGTTCTTTACAAAAACGCATCGATCTTTATAAAAGTCGAATAATTCCTCTTGTTCTGGTTAAAGCACTTCAATTCCCTCCTTGGCTGAGTCTGCAATAGCGGAAGAAGATGCTTGGCTACAACGCACCTGCCACAGAAGCTATATCCCTTCTCTCAAGCGACCTAAGAATAGGATTGGTGGTGGATTATGTCTACTCGCTTCTATACTTCCAAAGTGCTATAAAAAATCATAGAGGATTTGGGTGCTCATACAAATAAAGAATTGCAACTTGTTTATACGTCTTCCAAATACTATACTTGGTTGCATATGGGTACACTTTTAACAAATCAAAAACTTGAAGAATTATCTCCTCTTCTTGCATCGATGCGAAGAATTTTATGGAAAGCCAAACCTGTCTACCACTCTGACTCTTCGGTAGACATAGTACACCAAAACAGAAATGTCAAACCCTTTATGAATAGATTTGGCGACCGCTGTGTTGAATGGAATTTTTACTTTTCATGACCTGAGATCGGATTCCACTTTTGGCGGAGGAAGGTTTCGGTTTCCACTTCAGAGATCTGTAAAAACCGTATGCCCTTATATGCCGTAGTTTTCAAAACTAATGTTTGACAAGCAAACATTGAATGAAGTACGCATAATAGCGGGAAAGTTTTTAAGTCTTCTAAGTCTTCCTCTGTCATAGGAAAAAAGAATTTTTAATCAACCTGTGGAATCGCTGATGGGTCCGAATTCACAGCTCAATTCCAAATCTCAGCAGACCTCATCAAATTTAATTATCCTTTTTATTTAATAATACATTGCACGCCTTCGTGGATTGTCCTCTACTGAAGACGATTCTTTTTATTCTACAATTGTTGATACTAGCCCATTGCCGCTCCGCGGCTGTGGCTAGGCCCTCCGGGCGGGTGGTTGGCCTACGGCCACAGCATTTATATATGGTAACATATCTATGGATAATATATTGAGGCAAGGATTGAACCTTCCATCAAACAATGAAGTTTTTTAATACGATAGAGAATGATGTGAGTATTTTCAAAAAAAAGGAGAGGGAAAAAATATATATTATCCAGTAAATCTGATTAAGTTCCTCTCCTTATAACTGCAAATATATTTTTATTTCTTTTTCTTTTTTTCCCTTTCCTTATTTTAAAAATAACTTTAACGTCTCTTTAAAAAAATTACCCACAGATACTTACCAATACGCAGCGAGGCAAATATTAAGAAATATATGCCTTTTGAAAATGATTTTATAAATATTTTAAATTATGTGTGTGCAAAAAGATTTTTGGACTTTTGCACAAAAAATTTAAGGAATACTACATATATTTACTTCTATTGAAAAAACGCCCTCTTAAAAAGCCTCCTATGTGAGCTAAGAGGCAAATGCTCTCCTCCGTAAGACGTTCTTCATGATTTGGAGGGAAAATAAACATTTAAAACTTTTCGCGGCAAACTATTTTCATGAGTACATGTCAAATATTCATATTCATAGAGCTTCCCCCTTCTCTCCCTTCATACTTCGGAGCGCGTTCACTTGGGTCACCAGTGAGAAAAGGGGAATGCTCCTATACTTCAAACTGGTTAATAAGATTGGTAACCCAAGGTCTGGGCAATATAAAAACAAACATGTAGCAGTGTGACTACTCAATAACGTCACTGGAGAACGATTATATCTAACTATTTATATATCAATCAATCTCTCTATCTATTTATACAGGGGTGGAGTGCCCACTGGGAGTAACGGGACTATTTCCGGTGGGCCGCTGGCCTCAAGAAACATAAACGGCCGTTGACAGCCTCCCAATGGCAAATTGGGGTCGTATAAGGCCGGCGAGGGCATAATTGTCCCGGCGGATAAATTCTTCCCACTCTGTTCATGTATTTATATATAAATATTTATATATATATATGTGTGTGTTTGTATAAATAAGTTAATAATATATATATATATATAAATTATATAAATATATATATTCGTTCTCCAGTGATTATTATTATTAAGTAGTTATACTGCTAGATTACATGTGCTCTCCTCCGTAAAACCTTCTTTATGATTTGGAGGGAAAATCAACATTTCAAACCTTGCGCAGGAACTATTTTCATGATGTTATCGTGTTCATGAGTAGATGTCAAATATTTATATATACTTCGGAGACCTCTGTCTCTTGTGAGAAAAAGGGGAATACTCCTACATTTCAAACTGGTTAATAAGATTGGTGAACCCAAGGTTGGGGCAATACAAAAACAAACAGTGTAGCAGTGTGACTACTCAATGACGTCACTGGAGAACGATTATATATATATTTATATATATCAATCAATCTCTCTATCTATCTATAAATATATATATATATATGTGTGTGTGTGCCAATGGGAATATGAATTAACGCGCTCCGCGGCTGTGGCTAGGCCTCCGGGTGGGTGGGTGGCCTACGGCCCAGCATTATACATGGTAACATATCTTGGATAATATGTTGAGGCAAGGGTTGAACCTTGCATCAAACAATGAAGTTTATGAAGCATGATGATGGAGACGTCGTATAGAAAGTAGTTTTAGGCATGAGTATTTTCAACAAAAAAAAGGAGAGGAATTTTTTTATATATCCTGTAATTCTGATTTAGTTCCTCTCCTTATAACTACAATATACACATGTATTATTTTTTCTTTTTTTTACCTCTTCTTACTAAAAAACCTCTATTGTCTCATTAAAAAAAAGTGGGCACAGATACTTATCAACGTTCAGCGAGGCAAATATGAAGCAAAAGACTTATGCACTAAAAGTTTAAGGAATTATATATACCTTATACTACATATATTTACTTCTAATGAAAGAACGCCTACTTAAAAAGCCTCCTATGTGAGCTAAGAGGCAAATGCTCTCCTCCGTAAGACCTTCTTCATGATTTGGAGGGAAAATCAACATTATAAACTTTGCGCGGGAAACTGTTTTCATGATGTTATCGTATTCATGAGTACATGTCAACATTCATATACATAAAGCTTCTCTCTACTTCGGAGCGTGTTCATCTTTGTCTCCTGTGAGAAAAGGGGGAAAAGTTTGAAGTATTCAAACTGGTTAATAAGATTGGTGAACCCAAGGTTATGGCAATACAAAAACAAACATGTAGCAGTGTGATTACTCAAGACGTCTTTGGAGAACAATTACATCTATCTATATATATATCAATCAATCTCTCTATCTATCTATAAATAATATATATATATTATGTTTGTGTGTATAATAAATTAATAAAATAAATATATTAAGAATATGAATATAAAAGCCCATTGCCGCTCCGCGGCTGTGGCTAGGCTCTCCGGGCGGGTGGTGGCCTACGGCCACAGCATTATACATGGTAACATATCTTTGATAATATTGAGGCAAGGGTTAACCTTGCATCAAACAATGAAGTTTTATGAAGCTTATGATGATGGAGACGTCGTATAGAAAGTAGTTTTATAATATGAGTATTTTTCAACAAAAAAAAGGAGAGGAATTTTTTTATATATCCTGTAAATCTGATTTAGTTCCTCTCCTTATAACTACAAAAATATACACTGTATAATATTTTTTTTTTTTTACCTCTTCTTACTTTAAAAAACCTCTATTGTCTCATTAAAAAAAAGTGGGCACAGATACTTATCAACGTTCAGCGAGGCAAATATGAAGCAAAAGACTTATGCACTAAAAAGTTTAAGGAAATTATATATACCTTATACTACATAATTTACTTCTAATGAAAGAACGCCTACTTAAAAAGCCTCCTATGTGAGCTAAGAGGCAAATGCTCTCCTCCGTAAGACTTCTTCATGATTTGGAGGGAAAATTCAACATTATAAACTTTGCGCGGGAAACTGTTTTCATGATGTTATCGTATTCATGAGTACATGTCAAACATTCATATACATAAAGCTTCTCTCTTCTCTTTCTACTTCGGAGCGTGTTCATCTTTGTCTCCTGTGAGAAAAGGGGAAAAGTTTGAAGTATTCAAACTGGTTAATAAGATTGGTGAACCCAAGTTATGGGCAATACAAAAACAAACATGTAGCAGTGTGATTACTCAATGACGTCTTTGGAGAACAATTACATCTATCTATTAATATAATCAATCAATCTCTCTAGCTATTGCTATATATATCTATAATACTATATATTATATATTTATTTATAATTTTATTTATATATATACATACATGTGTGTGTGTATACATAAATAAATAAGATAATATATAAATATAAATTATATGAATATATATATTCGTTCCCCAGTGTCGTCATTGAGTAGTTATATGCTAGGATTACATGTTTGTTTTGTATTGCCCAGACCTTATTATACAGACCTGGGTGAACCGTGGTGTTAATTTATGACGTCATATGTGACGGACATTTATTTCACAGACCTCATTTTTTTGCGAGGGCTTCATTTCGTATATTCTAAATAAAAATACTCCTGACATGCTTGAAGGCTTAGTATATTCCAGGGTCATATTTTGCTTACACAAATATAATAAAAGATCATGACAAAATTAAGATACATTTTTCTTTAAATATTCACTCCATAAATGTTTTTATTATATATTAAGCTCCCATATAGTTTGAAGCCTTATTATATGCATTAACAACATTAGCATTTATAGATAGACCTTCAATAACATCAATACATAATACTTGTTGCGACAGTTGCAAGGTTGGGCAATACAAAAAACAAACATGTAGCAGTGTGACTACTCAATGATGTCACGGAGAACGATTATATATATATATATCAATCAATCTCCCTATCTATATATATATATATATATATATATAATATATATAAATATACATAAATATACATAATATATATATTCGTTCTCCAGTGACGTCATTGAGTAGTTATACGGCCAGGATTACATTTTTTTTGTATAGCTCAGACTTTATTATACAGACCTTTGGTGAACCGTGGTGTTAATTTATGACGTCATATGGTACCGGATATTTTTATTGCGAGGGCTTCATTTTGTATTTCATAATTTAAATACCAATTATGCAGTAAAAAGTCTCCCTAGAGGTTACATTAGATTCGTAATTTAGAGCGCCCCCTAGGGAGCAAAAAAGAACTAACATTATAGCCAACTCCTATGCTATATATATGTAGCATATGTACTTATGAAATAATGCTTACCAATAAAACTTTTTTGTTTTTCATCCAATTTTAAAATTTCTTCACATTGCATTATACTCCCCAATTGGGAACAACTATATAACAAAAATAAAAAAATGCAAAAATTATGCCAACCCTTAAGTTTTTGGGTTTCTGAAAAAATATAAAACAATTGAGAAGGACTTTTTTATAATGTATTGTCAGGCTTTTAAGCTCCTTCTTATGAACTCAAGTTGAAATCTGTGAGTTCCCCAGGAGCGGAGGAAAAAAAACCCTTTTTGCCAGTTTTTATGCCAAAACTCAAAAATTATTAACTAAAATTCATTTTTATCCGACACGAACGTATTAGAAATGAAAAACACTATAGATACTATTTTATAGCTTGATGCAATCAATCAGCAGACAACCCAAAGAAGGCCCCCAAAATTAGGATTTCAAAAATATTCTGCTTCGTCCATGAAATTCGACCTAATATTCAATCCCAGATTTAGGCTCTTAATGACCTCGGATCCGGATACTGATAACATCAAAGTTGCTCCCTTTGTGAGTTGAATATTATGTGCAAAAATAATTGCGAAAACTTGCAAATTGAAAAAAATCCGGATCGCGGCCCAAATATTCCCGGGGGCCGGACATTGACTTAACCAACCTAGGCTATTTTGCAAGGCTTCGTTTCGTATGTTTTGTTTTGAAACTTTTTTTCGAAAAATAAAAAGTTTTTTTTCTCCGCTCCTGGTGGACCCACAGATTTCAACTTGATTGATAAGTAGGAACTTAAAAAGTCTGACAACAAACTATAAATAAATCATTCTCAAGTGTTTCATATAATTTTCAGAAAACCAAAAAACGGATTTTTTCAAAAAACTTATGATTTTTGGCATTTTATTAAATTTTTAAATTTGTTAATATAGTTGTTCCCAATTGGGGAGACTAATGCAAATGTGAAGAAATTTTTAAAATTGGATGAAAAACAAAAAAGTTTTATTAGTCAGCATTATTTCATAAGTATATATGCTACATGTATATAGCATAGGAGTGGCTATAATGTTAGTTATTTTTTGCTCCTAGGGGGCGCTCTAAATTATGAATCTAATGTACCTCTAGGGAGACTTTTTACTGCATAATTGGTATTTAAATTATGAAATACAAAATGAAGCCCTCGCAATAAAAATATCCGTCACCATATGACGTCATAAATTAACACCACGGTTCACCCAAGGTCTGTATAATAAGGTCTGGGCAATACAAAAACAAATATGTAATCCTAGCAGTATAACTACTCAATGACGTCCCTGGAGAACGAATATATATATTTATATAATTTATATTTTTTATATATATTTATTTTATTAATTTATTTAAACACACACAGAGATATATATATAGATATATAATTTATTTATAGATAGATAGAGAGATTATTGATATAAATATATATATAGATATAATCGTTCTCCAGTGACGTCATTGAGTAGTCTACATGTTTGTTTTTGTATTGCCTCCAAACTATATGGGAGCTTTATATATAATACAACATTTTATGTTGATATGGCACTGCCTCTTCATTCTTTCCTCTCTGTTTATATATCATGACCAACTAGAGGCATGAATTCAAAGGAGGGAATGATCTTTGTTTTATTCCTTTAATTTTTTTTTTCAAACATGGCGTCTAGCTAAGTATCTGTGCCCACTTTTTTAAAAAGAGACGATAAAGTTATTTTAAAGTAAGAAAAGGGGGAAAAAAGAAAAATAAATACATATATACATATTTGTAGTTATAAGTAAAGCGTTAAAGTAAAGTGGCGCATGCAGGGAAAAAGTAAACAAAACAAAAAATTGGCCATAATTTTGGTTTTTTCTTTAACGTTAGATGTCGTTAGTCCATGAAATTACGTCATAATCCTATTTAAAACCGGTTGAAAGGGATAAGTTTGATGATTTGAAATATATCAAATTACGGGTACGGTTACTTCGATCTCCTACCTGAGCTAGAAACAAAGAGAAACCACACTTCAACACGGCCATCGTGCTAACATTCCTCACAAACCTCTCTATTAATTTACTTATTATAGAAGAAGAAGGAAAAAAGTATTCGTTATCATCTAGCGGTCTTGCAAAAGGCCTGAAAAAAGGCTTGGAAAACTTTGGTTGTTCGTAAGTGAGATGTTTTAGAGACAGAACGCAAACTTGGAGGTTGCGTAGAATGGTGGGGTAAAAGTTCCATTGAATAAAAAAGGAATGAAATCTTTATACATAGTTATATTATCATTATTATCGTTTACAATAAATTAAATAGCAATGTTGGATACTAGATTAATTAAATAAGTTTAATATTGAAACATTATACATTTAAATAAGATTTAGTAACAAAATATAAGAAATTAACATATACATAAGAGATATTGTATGAAAAAAAAAAAAACTTATTTCAAATTGGACCTAGAGGGCACGAAAAATTCTTTGACGATGGATAAAGTTTCCAGCGAAAATTCCCCTCCTATTGTGATCATCTTTTAGGAGTTTTTTTAGTCGCAATGACAAGTATTTTTTCAATACAAGATGAATTAAAGAATTGAAATGATTTTCTGTTCCAATTGCAGTGTTGGAGCAATGTTCAATATTTACAGAACTAAAAATATAACTTTTTAACTTAAGGAGGCAAATGTAAGTTAACTTTTCTATAGCTTTTTTATCATAAAAAGAAATCGTTTTGGATCGTAGAACTTCTTCGGTATGATAAAGGAGCTCAAAAGTGATCCAGAGGGATGAAGTAATCCCTTTTTTTCATCTTCATAATAGTTTTTCATTAAAATAAGTGAACGATTTTTCAAGGGCAACAGCGGCTTCCATATTTATCAAGCCTTCTTCTCTTAGTCCATTGATGGTGTCCATAAGCTTATGGTTCCTCTTTACTGATCTCTGCGTCTGCTTTGCTAGTCTCATATTGCTCTGGTGCAGTATTGAAACCCTTGATTTAAGCTCCTCGCACTTTTTACAGATAAGGTCTTTATCATCTGGGTACGCATACCCATGTTCATAAAAAATTTGCTTTGCATCGTCCTCATCCCCCTTCTCTTCCTCCACCTCGTCTTCAATCCGGCTTGGTCCTGCAGAGAAATTTATACTTTGACAATTTTGGATACAATATCTAATGATACCAATGAGAAGGAGCTGATCGATAGAATATAATTCTTAAAATACTTTCACACACCCCCAAATTACAATTGAATGCATTCGTTTACTATGGAAGAGACTTACATAACTTCAAACGAAATTTTTATATCATATGTATAACTATATTGGTCATTCAAATTCGAAAAATACTGCAAGTTCATAGAAAACTATATTTTATTTTAAGGTTTATTGGAGCTTTTTAGAATCATTAGTCTCACCCTTACTGTCTACTGATTATTTTCTTTTTATAACTAAATAAATTTTATACAAATTTACATTGTCAATCGTTCAATTTATGTGCATACATGCAGTGGGCTCATTAATTTGCCTTATCAATTCCCTCCTCTCCTTTTTGGGCGCTGATTGGTAATTACGAGGAAAGGTAGGAAAAACGCTTGGAATAGCTCCTCTTTTCAAATACCTCCTATCTCCAGGAATAAGGTCTTTATAGTCTGATGGCAAAAAATGTTCTGAACAAACTCGATAATCGACGTTATCCTCAGGCTTCCAGTTCTTTCTTCGCAGAGCACGTATCCATTTCTGCCTTGAATGTGAATCAGAAGGTAATCTATGGAATGACACTCCATTTTCATTATGAGTAGAATTCCTGCAATCCACAGCTACACATCCATTCACTATATTGATCAATAAGTCATAATAAACTTATTAGCTTAGTTGAACTAATACAAAAAATATTTTAAAAGATAGAAGAGTTTGATATTTTTGATTTGCCCACCATAGACACGCAACCTCATTGTTTACACGAGAGACACATTTTATCCTTAGTTTGGCACTCTCTTCTTCTCTCTGGTTCAACCCTTGCCTCAACATATTATCCAAAGATATGTTACCATGTATAATGCTGTGGCCGTAGGCCACCCACCCACCCGGAGGGCCTAGCCACAGCCGCGTAGCGGCAATGGGCTAGTCTGTAACGCCCACCATTTTGAAGAAATTTGCGGAAAACTATATGTTTACTAAATTTTTAAAACTTTGACCTCGTTGCGCGACCTCGTAATGTTGACCGATTTTGTTCAAACTTTGTATGTCGTCTTCTTTTATCACCAAGAAACAGAAAATCCACAAAGTCGCTAACATTTCAAACATTTGCAAAATAAGAACAACCTATATAATATATATATATATATATATATATATATATATATATATATATATATATATATACATGTCTGTGCAACCTTTTCCATCAATGTGCACTGTCCACAAACATTTCCCAATTTCCTCGATGAGCTTCCGAGCGTCGTAGGACCTCGCCCACACTGGCATATTCTTCTTTAATGTCCCCTTTGAGGGACGTGGAGAGGAGTTGAGGAACCCATCCAGACGGGTCCTGATGGGCCGAGGGAGCAATAGCTCCGCCGGAGTCATCCCACAGGCCAAGCGTAGGGGCTCATCCGCCATCAGAGCCTCTCGAAGCTCTTCTCCATTTGAAGGGGATGAAGAAATTGCCGCACACATCATCACCTCCACGAGGTCTTCCAAATCTTCACCAACGGTGCTCAATTCGTTACAGAGGAATGAAGGCTTATGGATTGATACCAAGCCAAGATTTAGACAAGCTTCCGATCCTAGGATGGGCGTATCCACCTCCGTGATTAAGAATTCCACGGTGACCTTTTTACCCCTGTTGATGGCCAGGGGACGCGAAACTTTACCCGTGATTGGGACGCTTCCACCTCCAAAACAGGTGATGGAATGAGGTTCATATTTGCCCCCAAATCTAGGAGAAATTTTACATTCTTTCCAGAGATTCGGGCCTCCACGAATGCCCGTTTTGCTGTCTTCAATGTTGGAGTATTAGAGACACTCCCTACGATATAGCTGACCACCCTATTTGTGCAGCACGAAGCGAAGTGACCAGCTTGTCCACACTTACGACAATCTTTGTCATTTGCAGGACACGATAAACGGGAAGGACGGTGCTTACCCCGCAGAACTTGCATTGAATAATATCCTTTTGTTGGACCTCTTCTTTGGGGAGCAGTTTCCTGTTAGACTTCTGCCACTTCCGAGTCCCCTTCGGACCCTTATATCAGAAGTCATCACCGATTTTTCATTTGACATCTCCCACAGTTTGTTCTCTGCCGACTCGAGAGCTCGTCCCATCTGGACGACTTCATCCAGGCTAATTATCTTCTTTTCAAAAGCTATTTGACGAAGTTTTGCAGAGCAGGTGTTGGTGACGACCGTTTCCACCTGGGCATCCTCTTCGTATGACTCCTTGCACGATGAGCAGACGTATTTGCAGAAACGTGCCTGCGCCCTGAGTCTGGTTACAAAGTCATCCATCGGTTCACCAACGACCTGTTTCATTTCATGCAGCTGATGCATCTCAAAGATGATGGACTCCACTGGAGAGAAGACCTCGTCCATGGCGCGACGGAGAGCGGTATAGGCGTCCTCATTCTCCTTGGGTTCCACCTTCATGGACTCTCTCCACTGTTGGACCTCCGATCCTGCACAGTGGAGGAGAAGAGCCGCTTTACGCTCAGGAGGAAGCTCACCCACGAGTGACGCATATGTCTCGAATTCGCAGGCCCAAGACACCCAACGATGGCCCTTACGGGGCCTGAGAGCACAAAAGGCTGTGGCTGGGACACACCCAGCGCACTGAGTTGAGGGGGATTACTCGTGGGTTCCGGGGAAGAGTCCTCGGAGGCATTGAAATTGTGCTCAGCCGGGTATAACCCACACACTAGGAGATAGTCACGCACTAGGCCTGCGAGCTCGGCTTTCTTCATTCCTAGAAGGGCCTCCTCGATGTCCACCAACTCCATCTTCCGGGCCTCCTCCGGAGTTCGTCCTTGAGACAATCTGAAGAGTAGGCGGGCCATTCTCGTCGCCAATGTAATCCCAAGCAACCAAATAACGTTCGGAGAACGTTCTCCGAACGTTAGTTTTTGGTTCGCAGAACGTTCCCTGAACGTTAGTTTCGTTCTCTGAAGGTTATTTTTACGTTAGCATGGATGGTTTTCTTAACGTTCTCCGAACGTTCCCTGTTGGTTATATTTACGTTCTCCTAACGTTCTATTTACGTTCCCTAACGTTCTATTTACGTTCCCCTAACGTTCTATTTACGTTCCCTCAACGTTCTATTTACGTTCCCCCAACGTTCTATTTACGTTCTTCTAACGTTCTATTTACGTTCCCTCAACGTTATATTTACGTTCCCTTTTAGTTTTAGTATAGTTCCCTTGTAGATATAATTAAACTCCTTGACAGTATTAAAATTCTATTAAGCGTTTATTTAACATTATAACTGGACACGAATTATATAAAAGATTATAACATGTTATTTATAACTCATAAAATTATACAAACATAAAAATAAAATATATAAGGCTCAAAGCACATGCGTAAAAATCATTAATTCACATTGTAATGTATTTTTTTTCTTGCTCTTGGGTAAAACATATTAGTACAATATCATAAAAATATCAAATAAAAGACTTTCTGATGAATGTAGGATGTTTGTGTTAGGTGATGGAGGGAAAGTCTTGGAGAATATTTTATGATCCTTCAGACAGTTGTCCACGTTCCTCTTTCTTCCAGCAAGGGAATTTTCAAGGGTAATCCCTCGTTTACTCCATGTTGAAGGAATGATCACGCATTGTTCTGAAACATAGAGGTTCGGTAGTTAAATACAAATATAACAATGACAGGATAATTAAAATAGTAGAAAAGCTTACCGCCAGTGTCCTGATAATTGGAGGCAAGTCGAGGTATCAATGGGCTTTTAATCCAAACGGATGTTTATATAATATTGAATAAGTAACCTTGAGGATCAGTGTAGATGGAAACTATTTAATGTTGTTACTGTAGGAAAATCAGATGAAAACTGATAGGCTCTTAAAAGCAAATACAAAGGTGTATGTATTTTTGTGAGTCGTCTACATTCAAGTCAGTTTGATTTGATGAGGACGAAGTTGTAGCATGTATTAGTTATGTGTCGTTTGTAAATGAGTTTGTTCTAATAAGAGGCTGTTTGAAGTCAGGAATATGATCCAGCTAGAGTGGCTTTTATTTTTGGTTGAACTAGCTCCTCTTCACTCACAAATATAATCTTCAACCACTTAAATTTGTGGAAAAACCATAAAGTCTGGCTTGTTTAGAAACCCCAAATTATCATCACTAACGGAATATTTTTTTTATACAACAGATTGAACAGGAATAAATAAATCGGGATCAACGACAAAGACAATTCATCCACAAAACCTTTCATTATTCAAAGGAATTTTAAGATAAAATAGTCTCTTATGTTCAATTTTTACTTATTTTGCACATGATTTACTATAGGAAATAGAAAAATTAAAACAAAAAGAGATTTACTCGACTCAATCATATATTCATTGAAGCACTTCACATTATAATATTTGTTATATTTTATTGTAAATCAGGTAGAAAAAATTACCATTACGTGGAAGTATGTGGGGGATCTGGTACGGTTTTATCCGTTTTACTCCGCTGAACATCTCTAATTTCTACAACGGCAGTACAGGAAATTTGCCTAAAGACCAAAAAATAATTATATTCAATCTTGTTATTTTTTTTAATTTGCGACATTATTTTTTATGTCTGTATTTTTGATAACAATTTTGTTCCTTAATTTTTATAATTAATTTTTCTAGATAGTGCTGCTAGATTTTAGATTTAATTTTAAACTATAATGTTTATTTATATATTCTTTCATATTTAATATTTATATATCAATAAAGTCTTTTTAAAAAATTATAAGAAAGTTTAAAATATTATACATAACGCAAACTATTTTTTTAACCCAAAAGATACCTCATACATATGAAAGTTTGTAGATGCATCTTTTGTCACTGATAACGACTTTTTTAACCCCAGGATGGAGCTATCTTATATTCTCTTTCGTAAAATTTTGAGAAAGTTCCCTGAACGTTAGTAGGTAACCAAAAGCGAACGTTAGTTTCGTTAGTTTTGGGAACGTTCCCCGAACGTTAGTTTCTTTAGTTATGGGAACGTTCCCCGAACGTTTTTTTCGTTAGTTTTTACGTAACCATGAGGAAACGTTATTAGAACGTTCGTTTTTGGTTAGGTTCGAACCTAACCTTTAGGGAACCAAAAACTAACGTTAGAATAACGTTATGTGTTGCTTGGGATATCCCTTATGATATACCTTAAAATGATTTATATATTAGTTATAATCAGTGTTGTTCCCTAACGCGCGTGCGAGTAATATATTACTTTGTGATATTACTGCGCAATAACTAGAAAGAACAAACATATTAGATATTACTTTCAAATAATAACTAATATGTAATATCCTAGTTACATATTACTTTCGTGAAAAAAATATTCGACAGGCATTTTTGATGAAAATTTATGATCTGTGAATGTATGTGACGTCACCCAATGGACATAATACTGCTTATTAATAAAATAAAAAATGCACGTCAATATTGATATTTAAGACAGGGGATTCAATTAGGCCCAAACACACCTTTTCGTTATTTATGGAGGATTTTATCGTAAAGAAAATAAGTTCCTCAAAGCCCTCGTGCCCGCATGTCGATTGGGGCTTTTAGGATTGAAACCCACCGCCAATCCCAATTAGGAATGAGAGGAACCCTAATTTACTATATTATACACCCCAAGCCCTTGGGTCCCGCCTGCTGATATAGGCTTTTATTTAGGGTTGAAACCCACCGCCAACTCTGGGAAGGTATAAGAGGAGTCCTTACTTTCAATCTCATACACCCCAAGCCCTCGGGTCCCGCCTGCTGATATAGGCTTTCATTTAGGGTTGAAACCCACCGCCAACTCTGGCTAGTTATAAAGGGAGTCCTTACTTTCAATCGCATACACCCCAAGCCCTCGGGTCCCGCCTGCCGTTATGGGCTTTTATTTATGGTTGAAACCCACCGCCAACTCTGGCTAGGTATAAAAGGAGTCTTTACTTTCAATCTCATACACCCCAAGCCCTCGGGTCCCGCCTGCGGTTATGGGCTTTTATTTAGGGTTAAAACCCACCGCCAACTCTCGTTAGGTATAAAAGGAGTCCTTACTTTCAATCTCATACACCCCAAACCCTCGGGTCCCGCCTGCCGTTATGGGCTTTTATTTGGGGTTGAAACACACCGCCAACTCTCGTTAGGTATAAAGGGAGTCCTTACTTTCAATCTCTACACCCCAAGCCCTCGGGTCCCGCCTGCCGTTATGGGCTTTTATTTAGGGTTGAAACCCACCGCCAACTCTCGTTAGGTATAAAAGGAGTCCTTACTTTTTTTTTTTGCCTATATGGTTCGATAGAATTGTATCCGATAGGATATAAATAAGCATTATAGCATTAAAATTAGTCTATCGAACCTAGGATCTTATCAATGAGGTAGACCAAAAATGACCATCCCCTCTCGGGATATAATATGATCGACTAAAGAGGCAATATATAAACATAAAAACCTCAGAACAAGTATGCCATAAGACTCAAAAAGGCCCTTCAGATTTTGGTTATACAGATTTGGCACATACAGTCAAGCCCAACACATCCCAAACCCTCCCCCTCTCTCTGTATGTCAACATTTTTTTAATATTTAAAAAAATATATGTTGATCTTCTCCCCCAGTAAAGACATAGGACTTGTGAGAACTACCAATATTTTTTTCCCATGAGCAGACATAAAAAAGCAAGGGATATTTTGGGCGTGTGAAAGGGAGAATGTGTGAATGGTGCAATTGAGTCCAGGCTCTTGTTATCACTATTTTCTTTCCTCTCTTGAGGAATATTTATTTCATTTATGAAGCAGGCCAAGTTGGCCGGAACGGGAGGTATTTATTTTTATTTAATCTCTGTTTTTGCTTCTGTTCTGTATACCTGTAGGAAAGAGGGAAAGAGAATAGTGATAACAAGAGGTTGAACTCAAATGCACCATTCACACATTCTCCCTTTCACACGCCCAAATATCCCTTGCTTTTCTATGTCTGCCCATGATTAAGACATGGGCAGTATGAAATGAAAACAAACTTCTTAAAATAGTGTGAGATAATATGAAATGCAGGACCAGACAGATTTGGGTATATGATACTTAAAATTAGGGTCCCACTTATGCCTTACTAGTTTGGCAATAGAGTTAGCACCCAAAAGAATAGCCTAAATCGGTGGGCGGGCCTGCAGGCTTAAGACCTACTTTCTTTTTTGTTTGGTACCTCATATACACAAAAGGGGTTTGCGTTGGGTTTGGTCCTAAAGGAATCCTCTGCCTTAGAAGGCGAGGACTGAGGGGTTTGGATTAATGAGAGTGATAAATACGGATATTTTATCCCCAGTCAGGCTTAGGTAAAAATTTGCAAATATTAATAGGGTCCCTCTCATTCCTAATAAAGGTTGGCGGTAGGTTTCGACACCCAAAAATAGACTAAGTCGACAGGTGGACACGAGGACTTGGGCTGAATTTGAATAAAAAATAGGGTCCTTAATAGGGTTTGGCGGTGGGTTTAAACCCTAAATAAAAGCCTATATCAACAGGCGGGACCCGAGGGCTTGGGGTGTATGATATTGAAAATAAGGACTCCTTTTATACCTAACGAGAGTTGGCGGTGGGTTTCAACCCTAAATAAAAGCCCATAACGGCAGGCGGGACCCGAGGGCTTGGGGTGTATGAGATTGAAAGTAAGGACTCCTTTTATACCTAGCCAGAGTTGGCGGTGGGTTTCAACCCTAAATAAAAGCCTATATCAGCAGGCGGGACCCGAGGGCTTGTGGTGTATGAGATTGAAAGTAAGGACTCCTCTTATACCTTGCCAGAGTTGGCGGTGGGTTTCAACCCTAAATAAAAGCCTATATCAGCAGGCGGGACCCGAGGGCTTGGGGTGTATGAGATTGAATGTAAGGACTCCTCTTATACCTTCCCAGAGTTGGCGGTGGGTTTCAACCCTAAATAAAAGCCTATATCAGCAGGCGGGAACCCGAGGGCTTGGGTTGGATAATTAAACCTATGCCTCTCATAATGTAAGAAGTCATTTTTTTAGTCTTTGAATTCACCCACTTTATCATGTTTGAGCCATGTGCTCACTTTATAATATTATAATATCATATATAGGATTATTATAAAAATGCAAACTAGGTTGGTGAGGATTTTTACAAATCCTGTTTGAATTGCCTTTACTTATTGTTTCGGAATGCTCAAAAAAGTAGTATATTACTTTTGTGAAGTAATAACTAATATTGAAAAAAGATATTACTACGCAGTAAAAAGTAGTATATTACTTACTACTTTCAAAGTAATATTCGACCAACTCTGGTTATAATCCCATCCTCGTCGCCAATGTAATATCCCTTATGATATACCTTAAAGATGATTTATATATTAGTTATAATCCATCCTCGATCACGCAGTCATCATAATAAACCAACCCGGGAATACATATAATGCTCTTTATTAAAGCACATGCACACCGCACTGTGCCTCCAATAATACTGCATAAAACAAAGGACACGGAAATGATATTAATAATAAATAATGAGGGAATGGTGACGTCACAAGGGTCACACCTATACATAACACAAGTGAACCCTGAAAACCCCCTTATGAGAACTGCCAAGTGTGTGTGTAACTGGCGAATCACAGCTATAGTGAAACAGTCTCGCTGGAGTTCTCGAGTTAGGAGGGTGTGTACCGCTCTCTCCCATGCACCGTCTTTGTGTTCAGTTATTACCAGGCTTGTGAGGATCTGATGGTGGCAATATTGCATTGTCAGTGTTCATAATCTGCTGGAGGAAGAGATGCAAGATGAGGCAGAGAATCTGCCCAAGCTGCCCACACAGAGGAGATGTGCTGCTCACACATTCACCCTGCTGGCGACAAAGACGTCTCCAAGTGGTGGGATGGAACTATAGAACAGGCAGGCAGCCTCCAACGCCCAGGACCTCTGTTACCTGCACAATAGGTCTCTGTGGTGGCCAAAAAGATCAAGGATGTGGTGGGCAGAAAGCTGAAGACACCTGCCCAACTAGGTGAGCATAATCTAATTTTGATTCATATTTATATTTTTTTCTAATAACAATTGTTAGATATCAAAAACTCGTTCAATTTCAAAACAATTCAAATTTAACATAATATTCACACATTTTTCCTTGTAGGTGAAATACTTCTATGACGCTACAGTGTGCCTCTGGAGACGGCGCTCAAGGACCCAGAGACCATGGAGGCCATAAACGATGCCATTAAGAGCGAGGCAGCTGGGAAGAGGGCAGCAGCCCCTGCATTTACTGAGGACGACAAAGAAATTCTGCAGGAGTACTGCAAGGTGATGAAGCCTGTCGCCATCTGCCTGGACAGGCTGCAGGCTGAAGTCAACGCCTACATGGGGATCCTCCTGCCCTACCTGATGCTTCTCAAGAGATAACTACAGGCCATCAAGAGGGAGGGCGAGTTGCGCTATGCTGGCCCCTAGGGCTGGGCGATTTTTCGATTTCGATTTTATTCGCGATGTAATTTTTTTCTACGATTGAAAATGACACGTTCGATGTGAAAAAAAAGAAAAAAAAAGCGCACGAAGTTGGGCGGACATGCACGAGGATCTGCGTGCGAACCAGGCTAATAAGCTGATGCCTTCAAAAAAAAATCATCAAAGTTTTCACAGACACGGGGATAGCCAATATATCTAAACAGCGCCGCAAGTAACCATCAGTTGGAAGAGAGCCACGTCAAGTTGAGTGCGCACACCACAACATAAACACACGTGTAGAAGCAGCAGTGCAAACACAAAGCCGTGGTGAAGTTCACAGCCATACATAATAAAAAAATAGTGTTTTGTTCATATCGTGATATTAAATCGAAATCGAAATTTTGGGGGAAAAAAATCGAAATCTAACTTTTTCTCATATCGCCCAGCCCTACTGGCCCCCTGGTGGATGCCTTGTTAGAGCAGGATGGCAATGTCCATGGGTAACAACAGGTATGTTGCATCATTTTCAAAGTAAAACATTTAATGGGTATCTAAATATAAAAAATCAGTTGTGTCTTATATGTGAAAACCAAAATTTCAAATTTGCGTCTTTTTTGCGACAGATTCATGCACCTCTTTAATGATGAGGACCTCCTGATGGCCACCTTGACCCACCCCAACCATGGCCCCTTCATGTTGAAGCATGTGGTCCCTGCCCTTGAAGAAGATATTAAGAAGAGGCTCATCAGGGAGGTGCAAGAGCAAGGACATGGTGACAGAAAAGCCTATAGAAGCCAGCGACGACCCATTTGCTTTCCTGGACGCCCCACTGTCATAGAGGAGGATTGGCCCACCATTGAAGAGTTCATCAAGAAGGAGGTGGACACCTGGGGCAGGAGCAAGGTGGCAGAGGTGATGCCTGGGCAAATTCCCCAACATGGATAGGGAGAAGTGGATCTCGCTGTTCATAAAGTACAACACGGCTTTGCCCAGCTCTGCTGCCGTGGAGCACATGTTCAACACTGCTGGTGACGTCCTCAGGCCCAATCGTGCAAGCATGACCAGCGACAGGTTTGAGAAGCTGGTCGTCACCAAGGGAAATATGCAGCTCCTGGATGCTGTCCTCAGGAGGGAGGGAAAAGTCCGAGTCAGAGAGAGAGACTGATGTGTAGGCCATAGATTGTTTCCAGTTTTTGTCTAGTAAAATTAATTTTCACTCTGGAAATAGTTTTTACGCTTTTTATATTTCAACTAAATAAAGGTACTTATCATTTATCGTTTATGTTATTGCAAGTAATTTTTTATCGCTATCGTATTATCGTTTATCGCTTACCGCAGGTTGGGTTTTGAAAATTTTATCGTTTATCACAGGTTGAAAAAATAAATATCGTTTTATCTTTATCGCAAGTTGAAAAAAAAAAAGTTATCGCAGAATATATATATATATATATATATATATATATATATATATATATATATATATATATATATATAGGGCTCTCAAGTTTTGAAGTGAGTTCAGAGTGAGATTTAACCAGCGTTCAAATATTTAAAAAAGTAGTGATGACATTTTTTTAGAAAAGAATTTCCGAAAAAAGTGATAACGTTTTTTTTAGAAAATTTCAACGAACGAACCATGATAATTAATTGCGTTAAATGTGTGGCGTGTAAGCGGGTGGAAATGCGTGTGTCACACGCCAAATGCGTGAGACTTGAGAGCCCTGTTATATATATTTATTTATATATATATATATACGAGTATATATTTATCATTATTATTGTATATATATATATACTATGTGTATATATATATATATATATATCAGGCTTGTGAACGGAACGCAAAATTGAACGGCGTTCAGCTGAACGCACGTTCAATGAACGGAACGCTGAACGGAACGCAACTTTTTTTTGAACGCTGAACGTTGAACGCAAAAAAAAAAAAAAAGTTTTGCGTTCAGCGTTCAATTTTTTCCAAACATTTCTTAAAATGTCATCACTACGCAGTACTTTTTTCTGAAGTTATTTTCCAAAAAAAAGTCATCACTACGCATTACTTTTTTTGGAAATTCTTATCACTACGCAGTACTTTTTTCGGAAATTATTTTCTAAAAAAAAACGTCATCACTACGCAGTACTTTTTTTCGGAAATTCTTTTCTAAAAAAAAAAAGTCATCACTACGCAGTACTTTTTTCGGAAATTATTTTCTTAAAAAAAAAAGTCATCACTACGCAGTACTTTTTTGGATATTCTTTTCTAAAAAAAAAAAAACGTCATCACTACGCAGTACTTTTTTCGGAAATTCTTTTCTAAAAAAAAAAAGTCATCACTACGCAGTACTTTTTTGGATATTCTTTTCTAAAAATAAAAAAACGTCATCACTACGCAGTACTTTTTAAATATTTGAACGCTGAACGCTAACGGAACGCTGAACGCAAAAAAATTGAACGGAACGCTAATTTTTTTTGAACGCTGAACGCAAAAAAAGCTGAACGCTCACAAGCCTGATATATATATATATATATATAAATATTGGGCTAGGGACGCTTTATTACCGACCTGACATAGAAAGAGAAAAAAACTGAAAACATAGGACATCTCTCTGGCCTCTCTTTATAGTATTGATTAATCACAAACCTCTCCCTTTTCATAACAAAGCTGCTATTATTATTATTATTAAACAGCTTGATTTGTTTAACTCTAGAGGAGGAACCTTGATACGGAGTTCCCCCTGTGTTCGGAGTCACTTATTCGAAGGATTCTGGACGAGGGGAACTCCATAGTCTCTTGTCGGGACTGACTGTTCTTATGGTAAGTAGTCAATGCCTCCCTCATCACGGAAGGCTCTTAGGCTTCCTCTCAAAGCTTATTAATTCTCTTAGCATTTTTTTGGCCGATTTGACGACGAGAGTGAAGGAGGAAGAAGTAAGACCGCCCCTCATAATTCATCTAGAAGATGATGAGTGACGAGGAGACGTTGAAGAAAAAGTTCAAGTTATGGAAGGAAAGAAAAAATACTTAATTTATTTTTTTGTATTTTAAAAGTTCCATGATGAGATACTAGAGTCAAAAACTTCTTAGAAACGTCTTCAAACAATAAAAACATGAATTTGTATATTTCCCATTTATATCTATTAAAAAAATCTTAATTGTAATTAACATAAGGGAATGGATAAGGCTAATGAAGGCGTAAATAAAACTTTGATACTCTTTGGACTTTCCAAACGGAAAACAATCGTTTAAACGTTTTTAAGTAATTGATGTTGCGGTTTTTAAATGCTAAGGGAAGAATAGCTAGCACAATAACTTCGATTGAGGGTTGAAGTCCCGAGGATCACGTGGAATTATCCTAACAGCCGTCGCTAGATATGGAGCTCTCACCTCTAAGTCACTTCCGTAACCTTCAACTCGAGGACTCTCGCTTCGAGGAAATCAAGTATTTCCGAACGAAGTTTCAAAGCTACTTTAAGATAATTAAGGATTTATTAAAAAATTTATTAGCTATTTAAATATTATGTATGTTTTAGTCTTATTATACGAGATGTTTCATTATATGTGATTTTAAAATTATTATATACCCAAGATATTATATCATTGAGTCATTTTTGTTTTGTTTAAGTATTTCGATGGTTCATTTGTCGTTGTATTAATTGAAGGTGAGTATTCTATGTATTGTTATACTATTATTTAAGAACTGAAATACAGGAAAAGAACATTAAGTATATTAAAGTAATAGCCAACTACTAATGTTATTTATTGGATATGATGAGGAAATTATAAACTTGATATCTTCTGAATACATTTCGTCTCGGTAGGTATACAATTGTTTTTTTCATCTCCTTGTCTAAATAAAATTTAATAAATAATAAACCCTTAATTAAACTATTATGAAAAAAGACCAAACTTGTAATTAAAAATGACAGGATCTTTGTAAAAAAACATATTCTAACAGATTTTTTAATAATTATTTTATGATTTTTTACATTTATTTAAAAAAATCAATACATTTTGATGCCTTGTTTCTTTTTTATGAAAGGAACCGCCTGGGAATGAAACTATTTGCATATTTAAGTCAGATGCTTTCTGTTGTGGTAAAAGTGTACAGAAGAAAGACATCACTGCCCGGCGGCCTTGATCACTCGACTGTTGATGATTTAGTCTAGCCACGCTATGATATATGCCCAATGACGATAATTTGAGCATTAGGGATCATGAAAAGCAAAAAAAATAATTTATACAAAATTGAAGACGCACATCAGTTGATTCAAAAACAGTATTAGCTTGTTTTAATATTCGCAAATCAGGGCAAGACAGCATTATGAATTGACCTTGCAACGCCTTTATATAAAACATCTCATTTACAAATATTTACGCCCTTAATAAGGTGAAATAAATGCTAATATAAGGGATTGATATTATTATAATAGAATAAACTAAAATGTTTCGAAAAATTATATTTATATATATATATATGCCTTTTTGAAGAATTTTACTTTTGACAATATTTTCTTCTTATTTAGAAAACTAAAAATATATTTTAAAAATAGTTAATGAAAGTCTAACATTTTCTTAATACAAAAAGTAAAAATCTTACTTTAATAGCCTTTACTAAACATTAAAAACATCAGACTGAGATTTAGGATATGGTGTGAAAATGATAACCTTCTTAAAAACCAGTATTGGAACAAAACGCTAAATGTAATTAAATAAAAATAAAGCACTGAATTATACTATTATGAAAAACAGTAAAACTTTAAATAAAAGCCATCGTTTTTATTATTGAAAAAGTATATATCTGATTTGTAACACAAAATAACACATTTTATATTGCACATCACAGTCCGACTCGGGTGTGGTGGTTTTGAATGAAAAGCCGTATCTTGATGTGAGCACAGGAGAAACCGTTGGCTACGTCCCCCATGGACTCTCAATTCGTGCTTCACAGTCCTCCTTGTCGTTTATCGCACATGCCTCCTCCGTGAGGACTGTCTTTGATGTACATTCCGTACTTTAGATGAATGATTACAATCCGACATCACTGTCCGGCGTCCTGGATCCCTCTTCGGTTGATAATTTAGTCCAGCCACGCTATGATATATGGTCAATGACGATAATTAGAGCCTCAGCTATGCTGAAAAACAAATAAATTATTTATAAGAAGATGCCTTAGGAACTAATAGTTGAATAACTTACAATCACAAGCCAAGCCAATCCCGAAGAGATATTAGGGAGTTTTTCTCTGTTTGGTCTATATTTTAAAATAAAAAGCCGTATCTTGGTGTGAGCACAGAAGAGAGGAGAAACGGTTGGGCGTATTATCGGAAATCACCATCGCTGGCTACTTCCCCTATGAACTCCCAATCCGTGCTTCACAGTCCTCCTGTCGTTTATCGCACATGCTCCTCCGTGAGGACTGTCTTTGATGTACATTCCGTACTTTTAGATGAATGATTACAATCGACATCACTGTCCGGCGTCCTGGATCCCTCTTCGGTTGATAATTTAGTCCAGGTCACGCTATGATATATGTTGAATGACGATAATCAGAGCCTCAGCTACGCTGAAAAACAAATATAAATTATTATTAGAATATGTCATAAAGATTATATATATATATAAGATGAGTTGAGTCTCCGTGAAGAGTCGTATCATGGTGTGAGCTACAGGAGAACTGAAGAGAACGGTTGTGGGCGTCTCCTCGTAACTCACCATCTTCTAGATGAATATGAGGGGCGGTCTTACTGTCTTCCTCCTTCACTCTCGTCGTCAAATCGGCCAAAAAAATGCTAAGAGAATTAATAAGCTTGAGAGGAAGCCTAGAGAGCCTTCCGTGATGAGGAGGCAGCATGAACGACCTTACATAGAACAAGTCAGTCACGACAAGAGAGAGGTAGTCCCCTCGTCAGGAAATCCTGTCGATAAGTGACTCCGAACACAGGGGGAACTCCGTATCAAGGTTCCGCTCTATGAGTTTAAACACATCAAGCTGTTTAATAATAAAATAATAGCAGCTT